>VYXF01008734.1:30082-53813 GCA_013397295.1 Polioptila caerulea
AATACATTGAAAATTTGCAGAAATTTCATTGGCTACATACCTAATTAAGTTATTATCCATTTATGAGATACATATGTAAAGGTGTTTCAGTCTGAGAGATAAATTCAACTCAGCTCCTCACACAATTTGTTCTGAAATACCTAATTGTTCCATTTATACTATTTTACAAAAAAGACTATGGGCATGCTTACAGATACACACATAAAAATAAACCAGTCACTGCATAAAGCTGCTTCTGCATGCAGGGGAAGATTTGTAAAGTTGTCATGCTTTAAAATATTCTGCTCTTATCATTATTATAAAGCGATTTTTATATATATATGTATATACACACATATATATACATATATATATATACATATATATATAATCTGTGAACACCAGAAGGATCCATTTTGGTGGTGGTTGTTTTATCAGCAAATACTCTTCCCTGAAAGATCTTTTTAAACAGATGAGGATAAGCTTTTAAATTGCAATCAAACATAGAACAACTTGCTTAACTTTTACCTGAAATGCACACAATTTCAGACAAGGGAGGTTTCTAACAAGTTCGTATCAAAATCTTTGTATCAAAATTATGCATGAAGGTGATCTGAAAAGACTTTATCCCAGTACTTAAAAATTATCCCCTGCATAGTCCTTCAAACAGTTACTCTGAAAATAAAAACGGGTCCCTAACCCAATCTTTTTTTTAATGAAGGCATCATATACTTTAAAAAAAAAGTCAGTCTAGGACAAGAATAATGTTAAAATACCAGTGTCGATATTATACTGATAACAAAAAGTATTTCTTGAGTTCCTGTTACAGGTTTGATCCAAACTGTCACATAAATTGATGGAAAAACTCCCACTGACTTCAGGGAGGGTAAAAAAAAGCCTGACCTACAGAAGATACCGTGGTTACTCCCCACAGGAAGAAAAGAAAGTAAACTAAAATAATTAGGAAAAAAGTGACTGTGGTTTAAAAAGCAGAGTAACAGAGCTAAAGGAGACCTAAGTGTTTTTTTTTCTTTTCTTAAACTGCGGACTTTTAATTTCCCATTGTAAAAATTATGATTTAATTTTCATTAGAAACTTCTATCAAGTCCTACCTGATGATAAATATACATTTTTTTGGTAGCTACAGAGAAGTTACTTCACATGAAGGAAGGCCTTACTGGAGAGGTGACCAAGAAATCCCCTGTGTGTAGCAACAACAGTAAAAATTAGATATTTCTAATATACAGTTTAAATTAATCCTACTTTTAAACATCACAGTTTCAAGCCTGCCTATTCAGGGTAACTATTAGTACAAAAAAAAAAAAGAACCCACAAAACAGCAAATTCTTGCCTTACTTAAAGGAAATCTGGTGCTGTGGCATTCCCCATCACGAGTAAGGAATGATTTCAGCGGCGTTCGCGCGTGCTCCGGTCTGACCCAGGCCAGCAGCTGTCAGACCACCACGGTGGTCACTTATCAAGCCTTTCCTTCAAATTCCTGCGCCAAGGCTCGACCCACCCCCTGAAGGCTGCTTATCTGAGGGCAGACAGGATTGTTTTCACTCCTGAAGTGAGGGATGTGGCTGGGCTGTATCTACAGGAGGAAGCAGCGGCCGCTCTGTGTGCACAGGTTGGGGTGACTCATCTCACCCCGAAGTTATCTCTTAGGCACCGCTGATAAGAGAGGTTAGGGACAGCTCATGGGAGGGAAAGACACGGCCAGGAGGCATCCTGGGTGAGGGCTTATCTCTCCCCACTGAGAGCCAGGGAACAGCAGAGCAGACACCTGGAATTGGCGGAGAGGACCCGCGCCCAAACCGAGCGCACAGAGATGTGCGTGCACACAGGGTAAGGCGGCTGCCTCCATAAACATGCCACGTGCAGCATGATAAAAACCCTGGACAGGGAATGAGCTGCTGAAAGGGAGACAACCAGGAATTAAATCTGCTGTGCACGCTTGTTAGAGACAGCTAAATTTTCAGGGTGAGCTTATTTATTAGTTCTGCCTAAAAATCAAGAAGCTGATGTGTGGCACGTTCAAGCAGCAAAATTTGAGAGTAAAGAGAGAGTTAAGGAAATGTCACGGGACTGTATCTAGTCTGGATCTCTAGGGTGCTTTACCTCTTTAAATATAAAACTTATTTCCTTATAGATAAATGCTTTAACATGCAAAAGGGGCATCTGGATGAATACCCTGAATGCTCCTGTTGTAGCAAACACAGCCCTACTGCTTTTGGGGTATCTAGACAAGGATTCTAAGTTTTATTTTCCCGAGTTTGGCAATGAAAGCTTAGGGTGGCTCCCCCCATACACCTTTAAAGGCATTTATATGTGTGTACTGGCACATGCAGGTGGGTATATTGTGATTTTTTTTTTTTTTTCAAACTACATATATTCACTACAAATTAAGAAAAACAAACAATATCATGGTAATAAAACCCAAAAGAGAAAACAAAACGAACACATACAAAGAGAAAAGCAAACCTCGTTTTTAGCAGAATCCAAAATAACATAATGATTGCAAAGATCAGATTTTTAATTTTTTTTTTTTTTTAAAGTTTATGATTGATTCAGATCAGGCTCTGCCATATTCCCATTCTCTGGAAAGACAGGTGGAAAATTGTTATTAAAAGTCGCTGGAAACTGTAGCGCGGCATCGGCATTTTGATAGCCCACGTACGAATTAAACGGCTGCTGAGGAAGTGCTTGGCTGTCAGGCATCTGCACAAAATCCCCTGACTGTGTGGTAGGGGGGGTTCTTTGGCCAACTAGTTGGATTTTGGGTTCCCTGGGCTCCAGTTGCTGCTTGCTTTCTTCGTCCGTGTCAAGACGGGTTAGCTTTTCTATCCACATGCGGAATTTCTCCTCTGTCTGCCTCTGCATCTCGGCAAAGCAGTTCATGGCCTCTTCCAGGACATTGCCTATGCAGTTCCTATCCCACACGGTGCCCCTGTCAAGCAATCCTGGAATTTCCCTGGTCGCTCCTCCAGATCCCCCAGCACGACTGAAGCCAGCTTTAAAGACATTGAGGCCATTTGATAAGACATCATTAAGTAAGAACATAATATTGTTTATTAAGGCATGTTAACTGAGGAAAACAACTTTTCTAATTCTGCCCCTTGGATATGACAGCAGGAGAGGAATTAGCATATATTAACCAACAGTATTACTTTTATAATAAAATTTTACACCCACTGAGGTTATAATAGAAATTTTGGCATCAAAATTAATTTTATTCTAGAAGTCTCAGACAATTCTGTCACAAAGGTCTCTTTTTTTACCAAATTACTCCAGTTCCCTTGCAATTTGTTTCAAATTCAACTGAAGGAGTGTCAAAAACATCATACAATAACATGTTTGGTTCTATTAAGCTGCAATCCAAAATGCTATTTTTTTAACTGACAAACCTGAATTATCACATGCGTTTTACTTACACACTTTTACCCTTTTAAAAACAGGCTGTCAAACACAGGTGGAACTGGCCCAAAGCTCTTGGCCTGATTTTGGGAAGCACACAGAACGCCGATGAGGAGAACACACGACACAAAACACAAAAACATGGAGGGGTTATGTGAGTGCTATGCTGACACAGGAGGGGAGAGCATCCTCTGCCAGGCCTGATGGACACAGCTCCATCACAGGGACAACCTGCACGCCACGGAGCCCTGAGCAGCCTCACGCCAGCCAGGACCCTGCCCTGAGCCACCATTCCTACAGTCAGTCCCAGACAAGGCAGAAAACAGGGAATGGCTGGAAGGAAACTGTTCTGCTTCCAGCCATCCACCAAAAGGACAGTGGAAATGACTGGCTTTGGGATTATCAGGAAGAACTGCAGCAGCCAGAGAAGGCCAATCCTCCTGGCCTTACTCTACACATCAACAACAGAAGGCAGTGGAATCTATATTTGAAAGTCTAGAGTTCACTCAGGAATCATCTAGGAAGCAATAAACCCCCAAGAAAAATGAGGCTCTGTACCCATTTGAGGAATCATAAACAACATGTGCATGCCATCCAAACACACAAATGTTACCTAAGGTAATTCCAAAACAAGACAAGCATCACATTATACTACACAGAGGTACAGAAGATGGTAATTTAAAATCTAAATGTGAAACTTGTGGCACCCTCTAGCTTAAGAATAATAGAAAATACCCTAAGAATGAGAGAAATCATTGCACAACCTAAGTAAATATTTACTAATAAAAACCTAAGGCACTAAATCTTTATTGGGATTTCACTGAGTACATGAAATTACAGTATCACTTAAACACTACATTCTTTTTAGGAGCTGTTTAAATGAGGTATACACAGATCCTTCAGGAACAGCTAAACAAAGCCCAGAGTTATTCTCTTATTTCTGAAGAGAAGTTTTTAAGTCTTTCTTGCCCATCTGTTTGCCTATTAGACATGCTGGAAATTCAGCATTCAGGTCCTCTGCTAAAAACAACTACTTTATAGCAACTAATTTACATCCCTCCAACTGCATTTTAACTAAAATGAATTATGCAAAATGGTATCTTTTTTCCTAAAACATGGCTCCTTTTGTATATTCAATAATTTCTTTTCCTCCCTAGAAGAAGTATTTCTTCTGTTCATTTAGTCCTGAATCAAATATGATTCTGTTTATTTGTCTTTAGTCCAGATCTTACCTTAAACTCAAGGAACTAACTTAAAATCTTTCTGATTTCCACAGACATACCAATAAGTAATGTTAATTTTCAATTACAATTTAAATAAAAATTATTGATGGTGATACGTGAGACAATCATCTCAGGTTTTTAAAGGTAAGAATGAAACAGAATTATCAAAGTTGACAAAAATGTTTTGTAAACTGAATAAAGTATGTACTGAAATATATACAGCCCTGCGATACAAATTTTAAAAGGCATCATTCAAAGAGTATCTTAAATTTGCAGCAGCAGCAAAACAATGTCTTAAATGCTTCCCATGCAGTTATTACAACAAGCTTTATTCAATCTTTTCTTTATTTTGGGATTAAAAAAAACCCCCGAAGCCTATAAATGCATTTTTACATATTAAAAGTGCTACCATTTATTTAATTGGTCCCTCTTCTGTCTATAAACTATAGTTTTTTTAATTATGCCAAGTTTAAAGGAGAAGAAATTTGAGGTCACAAAGGGGTCAGAATCAAAGATTCCTCTCATTTTCAAGATGACACCTCCTGCAAAACAGCGCCTAAGAAATGCCCCAATGATGACTTTTTATGGGATATCTCAGGTACAATCTAAGTAATAACCAAATCCAAAGTAATTTAATTTAGGAAGTCTGGCAACATAACAATGTAAGATATCTTCATTCTAACTAGCAATGGTTGCTTCCTCTGTGTTACTCTGCTGCAGACACTTCCAAATTAGTATTTTACAGCAAATCACTCTTAACAGATGATTTCTTTTTCCAATCTATTAACTGTAATTGTCATTCTGAGTTACTTGAACCAAATTCATTCCTTGCAGATGCTTCCTCCAAGATCTATGCACAGTTCTTAGGAAGGAACCTGTGCCCATCTCTTTGGGTTCACTGTATATTTAAAAAGTCTTTTCTTTTTTAACAAAGTGAGATGCAGCTTTTTCAACATGAACACTCAAACTTTCTGACAGATTTTTGTGATAGCCTAAAAACACGAGTCATCCCCATTTCACTTCAGAATTTTCTGAGTTGTATAAAGCACAATGGTGGTAAAATGCAAAATATTTTTGTATATTATTTGAATTTTTAGAAATCCCTTACTTCTTCCAAAAGAGAAGTGTTTACACAGCAATAAATATTGATTCCCCAGACTTGCTCTCATGCCAATTTCATTCTGAGTTAATTTGCAGCATCACATGTGAAATTGTTTAAAGGAAAAGCTTCCTACTACAACAGGAAGTCTAGCAGAACCTATTTCAGGTCTCCTATACCATGTTTATGTGGTGTTTAAGAACGGCAAAATCTTAAATCCCAACAGAGAGGCTCAGTCGTTAAAAGGCAAAAAATTGTTACTCATCTGCAATAACCCAAAAATCATGGCAATTCCCTGAAATAAAGACCCAAAGATTATGACTGCTCACATCAGTGAAAAAGTTCACAAGAGCCACCCTGAAGTTTAGACTGAGCCTGTATTTTCAGGTGTGAATTAACACCACAGGATGCATTCAGAATACTTTAACTTACATTCTGCTGAGCTCCTGTGCAGCTCACAGTACCTGTATTGAAGTAATAGCAGTAAAATCTCGACTCTTCCTTGAGGAGAAAAACAAGCCTGCCACTATTTTAATCCATCTTTAAGTTCAGCAGAGAGACCTGACTATCTATTGTACAGCTCTGTTTGTAACTTCATGGCGTCATCATCGTGTATTTCACTGAACATTTTCTTTACCTTACAGATTTAGCCAAACATATTTCAGAGCCAGTGATGTGGATGGTTTAAAAAAGGATTATTTAAAATACTGCACTATTTAAATGGAAGAATTTTGGTGACACAACATGAAAAAGTACTGTGTTCTCAAATGTGGCAATTTAATTTTTCAGACCACACACAAGCATAGTGCCTGCTGTAACACTACCTGTGTTGACAGCTTAAGAGTCTGTGTAATTTTTGTCATGAGGGCCAAATTAACTGCCACTAAAAATTTTAAAGCATCTCTGTTTGTTAGCAAAGCTGTTTTTCAGGCAACAGAAGGCTAAAAATGAAAATTATATGAAAATAAGTGATGTTGAGCAAGTAACAAAGACTGCGGCTGAATATCCAAACACAGGCTAGGGGGAACATGTGCTGCCTGTAAAAAACTCTTCTGCATCAACGTGTACAGGTGACTCTTTTAAAAGTAAAGGCAGAAGTTTTTCATGCTCATGTCCTGACAATGAAGTCGAGCCTTTCAGCTTTCCACTGCGTGCAGAGAACACTGGCAGCCTGAAATTCCAATAACGCTTTTTGACACCCTGTATTGTTTTCTATCCACACGTTCTCTCCCTCAATTTTGAGGCTATTCACAGTGTTTTGCTAAGTGCACTAAAATGGCTTTTCTAGCCAGAAAAAGGAACTGAGTCCTGTGCCAGCTCCAGGCAGAGGGATGGCAGATGGCCTGGGAAGCCACCGCTGCGATGGAGCGCTGGGAGTCCCACCAGACTCGCAGCCCCACCGCAGCTCTCCAACCACAACGCCTCCTTCACCCACGAGCAGCACAGGATGCGTGTTTTGGATAAACCACATCCTTATCTCTACGGAGGGGCATTTTTCTCTCGAACTTGGAAGGCGTTTCCCACAAAGCAGAGCCGTTTCTATTTAAAGGAAAACCGCAACGTGGCCGGTACGCGTCGCACCAAGGGGGCAGCTCGAACCCTTTAATGCCTTGAACAGAACTCAGCACTAGGCAGATGACTTGTGCTGTGGGATCAGAATAAATGTCAGTGTCCCTCCCTTGGATTGGTTTGTGCACCCTTGCACTGCAGGAAAAGCTGGGCCTTGGTGCTATCATCACTAATAGTCAAGCTCTCCATGAGATGGGATCCCTTTAGCAAAAGCATCTCATGGTCAGGACCGAGAGTCAAATACAGAAGCACACAGGGATACACAAAAAAATATCCTGGAGTGGCTTCAGGTCCCCACAATGGCCCTCAGAAACCCAAGCAGACCTGAAAATACCATGTGGTGCCATTCTAGGTCACAAGGTGCTTTTATGATTTAAAAAAAGAATGTGACCTGAGGGACTTACTCTATGTGTTTTGGGGTTTTTTGAGAGATGGGGAAGAACTTGTCCTGAAAATCAATGAAATAGTCCTCTTCAACAGGCTTTAAATTAGGCCAAAATTGCCCAAAGTGTAAATATTATAAATAAAAAGGCAAAAAGTGTGAAAGCTACAAGACAGACTAACTACTAAATTGGTAAACATAATTTTAGATCTCTATTAAAAGTTTACTAACACAATAATTATAGGAGGATATTATGCCTTTTCCAGACATTCTAATAATAAACATTTACTTCCTTTGTGCAACCTGCTTCCTAGCAGGTGTGGGAAAAATGCCAGTTTTCATGGTGACAGCATCATCCACCATAATCAACACAGTTAAATCAGCTATTTGTAAAATCTGCTGCAGTATCTTAAATAATTAGTCTAGAAAGCATTAGTTCAGCAACTTAATACTGCAGTTTTCCTTTAAATGTTCTTGCCCTATGTAGGATGTTATTTTTCTCAAAAAGAAAAAGCTTCCAGCACAAGAGGCAAAAAGGCATGTAACCCAGTAAAAATTGGCAAGCAAAAAAGTTTATTTTTACGTATTTTTATTTTTACGTATTTTATTTCTGATTGCCATATCATGATGGTTCTCTGGTATAATATCCTGCAAGAATAATTCACACAAAATCCTGTCCACAGCACTTGGACTAATAAAGTAACAAAGACTCAGCAGACAAAAACCTTGAAGAATTCAACTTTCTTTTGCTGATAAAATGACACTAATAAAATGACAAGAAGGCCCCTATAATTTGCTGCCTCCCATCTTAACATAGGCGTGTCAGAAAGTTAAAAGTATAGAAATTATTGATCCTAGTAACATAGGAAAATGGCAACAGCTTTGTCTAAAATGTCGAAAATTTAGGTGTGAATATAGCTTGGGCACCTGTGTAATCATATCTGTATCCTAAAATAGGTGACCAGCTGCAATCTGAAAGAACTTAGAATAAGGCTAAGCAGGTTTGTCATGCACTGACATGTTGAGCTGAAAGCACAGAATAAGTGCAATAATGGCCAGGGCCTTACTGTTATACAGGCAAGAGGTGTGCCGTGCCATTTCTAACACAGCTGCCAAGCTGTGGCTTTATATATTAACGCAAAGCTGGCCACTTATCTTAAGAATTAGATTATCACCAACTAAGGGGATTTGACAGCACTGACATGAGTTCATATAGGCTTACAAAGATCTGAAAAATCCAGAATTCAAAGGTAGTCCTTCCTCCCATTTACCATTTCTATGATTTGCTGGCGTGCAAAAGTGCACAGAAACCTCAGAGCAGATTTTTAAGGTTTGCCCATGTCTTGTTATTACACTGCAGTCTTCAAATTTACACAGAGCTGCAGTTCTCCTGGGTTTTTCTCAAGTGTCACTCATCTAACTTAGCATGACAGCTGAGAAACGATGTCAGGCGCGTTACAGTTCAGTTTAAAAAACATCCTCTACCTGGTATCTCTGCAGTGATTGTCTTGCTGCTCCCTGAAACCTCTTCGTCGTCGTCTGACGAGCTCGTGCTGGAGTCACAGGTCAGGTCACTGTCGCTGGTACTGCTGTCCTGCAGCAGGTTGTACTTCTTGCGAGCAGCCGCCTCCCGCTTCTGCCTCAGGAGCCGGATCCTCTCTTTGTGCTTTTGGCTCCGGTGACCCTTTACCTTGGTAACCCGGCCGTTCTGCTTATCGCTGGACTGTCGGTTTTTCTTGGCAGCCATTGTTGAAGTCTCACTCTCGGACCTGGATCTCCTGGATTTCCTCCCGACCGCAGCCCCGGACACCGCAGAAGGGTCTCCCTCTACAGCAGCTTCAGATTGGCAGGGCTCGTTCTCCTCTGCGGAAGACAAGGTGTCTGAGTCGGCCAAATGCCCGCTGGAGGAAGGGGAAAGCATGCAGTGGTTAGAAGAGTCACTCTCATAAACTCGGCCGCCCGCTGGCTTGTCGCTCTCCGTAGATGCCAGCTGAGACTCCGAGGAGTCCCGCCTCAGTTCCATCAGCAAGCAAGGCATGGAGGAGAGCACCGCAGAGTCCGCTGCGGTGGGCACGCCGTCCTTCTGAGGCTGTGTCTCCAGTTCTATAGGCCTGTCTTCATCAGGGGCAGTCTCTTGCTTTTCAGAAGTCTTTGGTGGAATCTCTGAATCAACAAGCTCCTCTGCTTTTCCTGCCGCCTCCATCTTCATTGCAGAGCAAGGTCCTTCCAGTCTCAAAGCATTGAGCAGGCTGTCTGGGAGGCTGGGTGAGCTAGACGTGGTCTCTGGCAATGCAGCAGCCTGCACGGGAACAGAACAGTAGGAAAGAATTACACGAGTAACTCAGCCTGCTCTTCACAGTGTTACCTTTAACAACTCACTGCTTTCAGCTGCAGACAGAATGGGTTTACAGAACCCCAGAGGAGTTTGGGTTGGAAGGGATCTTAAAGCTCATCCAGTGCCACCTCTGCCATGAGCAGGGACACCTTCCACTATCCCAGGCTGCTCCAAGCCCTGTCCAGCCTGGCCCTGGACACTGCCAGGGATGCAGGGGCAGCCACAGCTGCTCTGGGCACCCTGTGCCAGCCCTGCCCACCCTCACACACAGCAATTGCTGCCCAAGATCCCATCTGTGCCTGCCCTCTGGCACTGGCAGCCATTCCCTGTGTCCTGTCCCTGCAGGCCTTGTCCCCAGGGCCTGTGCAGCTCTGCTGGAGCCCCTTGAGGCCCTGGCAGGGGCTCTGAGCTCTCCCTGGAGCTTTCTCTTGTCCAAGTGAATAACGCCAGCTCTCCCAGCCTGGCTCTTATCAGAAGAGCACCTTATTGCTCAGCATCATGTTGGCTTCCTTAATTTACCTTTTCCTAAATCATCCTGTTACACCAAATTTATTCTCTCATTTACACGCCCACAAAAAATGGTACTGGAATCACATCGAATGGGGTTCCCAGTGGAACCATTCTGCACGGGAACCTTATATACCAAAGACTTACTAAATAAAGAAGTGCTACTGAATTGTGAGAGGCACAGCTACGGGCTCTGGCTCCAGAGGCGTCAGCTACGTGTCACACAGACTGCTCTCACCAGAGATCCACCGTGCTGGTGAGTCATGTAAAGATGTTTTAGGAATATCTTGTACACCATTCAGGAAGTCCTTGAGTGTATCCCTGGTTATATGAGAACCTCAAGGCTGGTTTAGTTTCTCTCAAATCTGCCAGGAAAGAAGCATTAAAAAGTCGGGGCTGCAAGCAAGAAATATTATCTACCCAGTATATTATGTACACCAGTATCCTGCATTTTACTTCAAGTTATAATTTAATAAATTGCATTGCTTCAGTGCAAATACAAAGACCAAGCTGTTTATCTGATTGATAACTTGCACATTATCTATGCAAAAATACCTGAAGCAACATCAAGGAAATTTTCTTGCAGAGATCAATAGCTACCATTCTGTCTTCATAATTCACATTTCACCTTTCGCCTGAATTTTCTCTTGGAATACAACACAGAATAAAGATCTTCCAATTACCACATTCACTTACAGATGAATGGCATGGAACAAATCTTTTACAGCTTCAGAAGTACAGTAAATGACAAATTTATGGCACTTCAAAAAACAAACTGTAGGCAAGAAAATGCAGCAATGAGATCTTATCTAAAAAACTACATTTCTTCAGGGAAGGCCAATCAGCACTTGAGGACCCTGAGGAATCGAGGATGGTTCAGAGATTTGTCAGTACCCTGAGAATCCATCTTCAGTTTCCCTATCCATGCCAAGCTGCCTGTAGGCATGTAATTGTATATATGTATGTAATACACAATATAACATTATTTCCCTGCTTCTGAAAGGTGCTGTGCAAAGCTCAGCACTGACCTGTGGGCCCCAACCCACTTTGAAACTTCATTTTTAAAGAATATTAGAACAGAGTTCATGCTTCCTTCAAGCTAATGAGTGAACTGCTGTATGGTGTAAGGAAATGATGAAAATACTTATTTTCATATAATTTGTAATTACTTATTTTCATACAATGCTTGGAGAGAAACATCAGCTAAGGAAATAAAGGTTGGTTAATATCAGACATCACAAGAAAGATGGAGATGACAAGACCAGGTCTGGTAAATATGAGGGGAAAAAAAACCCACAAACCCAAAACCCCAAACAATAAACTTAGCAAATTTCCCTTCAAAAAACCAGAAAAAAATGCATATTGTGGAATAGAGGAACATGTATATCAGGAAAAATATTTGTGCATACTTGGCACTGAGTAACCCTCTCCTGAAAGTAACTTCAAAGAAGACTTTCTGGAGACAGTAATTACATGCAAACAGTAAATATCATGTAGAAAAAAATTATTTCCAAGGCTACAGCAGAGCATCAACAAAACCAAATCAAGAATACACATGTTCTGAGACATAAATGTGTGTCAGTAAAATCAGCATTTCCATGTAATACTCTCACAAACCTGTATTATCAAATAATTCTTATTATACAGGTAAGTAAAACACAGATTTGATGATAGAACAAGTGGAATTTGTATTGTACCTGCAAGTGCAGCTCCCAGCTTTCCTCTGGCCATGCACTTTAAAATGAAAAATATCTTCTCTAGGCATTTTGAAATGTACACACACACGGAAAATATTGGTTGCTCAGATACAAACCAAAAGAGTATTAGCTTGGCCAAATGAAAACATGCTTAAATATTCATACTAATAACTGCAGAACAGTTTCTGCACTGTTCAACCTTTTAGCCTGGGGAGCACAAAGAAGAGAGCTTGACACGAAGCTAAAGGGCAGCCAAAGTCAGCTGTAGACTTTTTTTCCAGAGATGTCCTACTTGGAAACATAATTTACCTCACAGCTCCCAAAGGGGCTGTAACAACACCTGCACTTGCCTCTCCATTTCTCTGGTCTATCAGCCAGAAAAAAATATGTTTCATCAACACATTGCCACCTTGCCAACAGCTCAATTATAATGATTTTATTGGATTCTTTTAAAATTAAGTGGGATCTTTAACTACTCCAAACACATTATATTCAGTGAGTTGGCAGTAGAGGAAGGAATAGTAATTTCATGACACTGATGTGTTTCTGTGTATATGGGAAAAAAAGCCATGTGTTCTGGTAAGGTTTGTACTCTACAGGTCCATTGAAGTGGCTCTTTAGACATCACCAATTCCATTATTAATATATATATAAAAATCAGAGCTTTGCCTTTCTCTCAGTGGGGAAAAAAAAAACCCTACCATGACTCAAACAGACTTTGCTGCAGGGAAGAACAGTCAGTTTGGCAGCAAATATCTACGCCAAGGAGAACCTCGTCTCAAAGAAATAAAAGAAGTCCTTATTTAGTTCTACCTGAAAAATGCACAGAAGAGCAAGAACAGACTTTTTTGAAAAACTTCCATTCCTTTCTTGCCACTCACCTTTCTAGTAACAGCACTAGAAGAGGAAATCTTAAGGTGGTGCTAGTGAAAGACCATTTTTCTACTGAAATGAGAACACAGCACTGAAAAATAAGTTGTGATGCTTACAGACACAGATGGATACTTAATTAGACGTTGATCAGAAATGGCATTCTCCTTTTACTAATGAACAGATACTGCAACGATAATTTTAAAAGGCAATTTTGTAAAAAACTCCGGTGCTGGATTTTTCCAGCTATGTTATTTTCCAAGTGACACATGGAACACACTAGTGTGCAGAAACCATTAAATTATCCTGGGAAATATTTTCAAATCATTAACACATTTGCAAAGGCACACCATTTGTATGCTAGGGAATCTGTATTTCAGGGAAGAAATCCAGGAGGATTTTGAAGATCAGATCTGCAGAGACAGCCCAGCCTCTTTGGGTTTTGTCCCCATTCTTTTCCCACCAAACTGTGATTGCACGACCATATTCCCTCCTGTGCTCACCCTTCTATGGGTAGACTCCCTTCAATAATCCAGCAGAAATCAAAACAGAAAGAAAGTGACATTTTCTGCCAGAGCTCAGAGGAAAGAAAGCAAGCACAAATCATCCCTATAGAAAAACCCCAAATCTGATTAAATGCTGCCTGCTGTTTTGTATCATCACACTTCGAACTCACAGGTTCTGCCTAGACACTGTAGAGGGTCCTGAGCATTCCTTCACAGTACTGTCTGCTCTGGGAAGAGACTTTTGTAAATTAAAAAAAAAAAAATTATTAAGAGCAAAAAGCCTCAGAGATGATAGTAGCTTCCTAAGGAACAATTTTCATGTAATATACAGTACGGCAAAAAGACTTATATGAAAGATAGCAGGTTTCCCTGATCAGAGTCTCAGACATCAGATTATAAAAATAAATAATTTAACAGAGTGTTAGAGCACTGTGTGTCTCTGGAGAGAGACCCTGAACAGGGAAATCCCCAGGGAATTACACAATTTAGGCCCTCCCCTCACCTATGTTGTCTGCACCTCTTAGTTCACTGCTGATTTTTGGGGCCTCACAGCACCTGATGGGGCTCTTCCTCCATGTCCAGGCAGGCCATTCAACACGTGTGGAACTGCAGCTTCTGCTGGTGGCTGCTGCCTGCTGATCTCTGGTTTGAGCTCCTGCTGCCTCTCCTACCTGGCAGAGCACAGGGAACTAAAAAAGCCCTCACTGAGGTAAACAGCCCTCAGCATCAGCTAAAAAATCCATTTGCTGTGGATGTCCTTCCCACAACACAGACAAAACACAGCTCTGTATCAGCTGTTGGGAAGATAACTAAGGAAATTAACTCCATTCAAGAAACAAACATTTCTAGCTGTAAGTTCACAGCTTAAGGTTGAAGGCTTCATCAAATCCAGCTAGTCAGGCCAAGCAATCAGCATCCTAAGTCACGTATCATATATTAACAGCTAGAATGTTACTCATTCTACTTACAACTTACTTAAGGCTGAACAAGGAGTATCTTTCAACAGCCTGAAATACTTAATAAACTCCATGACACCCTAACCTTAATTGTACATTGTCATTTTAGGTGTTATTGAGCTGACTAATGATAAAGAATGCCTAGCTTGTATGAAGCAAACCAGCTCTTGTTTTTCTGAACCTATGGATGGGACAGATTCTTGTTTTGAAGGTACTGGTGTTTTCACAGCAGCTTGCAGGAAAACTCACTTTAGCTTATTACTAACACATTTCCTCTTAATCACAGTCCAACAGACCACTTCTTTTCCCTTTTTATGGTCATATCACCTTCTTATGCCAATTCTAGCAATAGCTGAAATGAAAAAAGTTACCCAGCAGAACACTGCCTTTCAATGCTCTTTCAGTTCAATTTGAACAACCCACCTCCTCTCACCACTTCCCATTCAACTGGAAGCCATAATTTTTTTTTAATGAGAAACTGTACCTATATTATTGCAGCAAATAACATCATGTACGTTCTTTAGGCTTTTGTGACTATATAAATGAAAAGTTAAACTGCAGTGCTGCATACAAGTTATTTGAGCAGAGTACACATTTAACTAGAAATCTTTCCAACCTCACAGTTTCAGTTACCTCACAGAAGTCAGTTATTTTCCTCTAAATCTGAATATGTTTTGATATTTATAAGGAACTAAATGCTATAATGGCTCATTTTTACACAAACAATTATTTCCATCGCCAATGGGTTACATTATCTCACATTTAACCAACAGAGATGGAACAAATCAGAGGTGTGAGAGAGGTAATGACAAATGCATAAAACAGAGGCTAATAAAATTATGTAAAACAGCTGACTATTTTTAAAAGTACAAACACACAGACAAGCTCATTAAGAACTCTGACTCGAACACTTGATAGACTATGTGTCTGAGGAGGGTAGGCTGGGAGAGGAGAGAAGCTGCACACAGCCTGGGTGCTGAAGAGCTGACTGTAATGCACATGTCAGCTTCATAATACAGGATAATCTTTGGCAAAAAGCAAAGCCAGGCCCTCTTCTGACAGAAGGACGTGTAACTCTGAGGATGTGAAGTGCTAATGAACTTGTCCACTTCCAAAACTTCACCAAAACCCTTTGCAGGTGAAGCTGTGTCTCGATCATGCTTTTTTTCTTTCCAAATTACATTCCTTTCCATTGAAAATCAACACAGTTAATTCAGAGAGCTCACCAGTGACATTTTAGTATAAAAAAACGTTTAGAGATGTCAGAGAATCACAGAATGGATCAGGTTGGAAGGGACCTTAAAGATCATCCAGTTCCAATCCCCAGCCAAGGGCAAGGACAGCGTCCATTAGATCAGGATGTTCCAAGCCACATCCAGCCTTGCCTTGGACACTTCCTGGGACAGGGCATCCTGTGCCAGGGCCTTACCACCCTCAAAACCAAGAATTTCTTCCTAATATCTCATCTAAACCTACTCGCTGTCAGTTTAAAGCCATTACCCTACCCCAGACAGCAGAATACTTAATTAACTGAAAATGAATCAACTCAAATAACCAGGCATCTATCAGGAAAGACTGATCTGCACCCAGACAAATGTATAAATACCAACACTTTCTGGACTTCCCAGCTTGTTCAGCTCCTCCCGAAGATACCACACATTCCTTTTCCTTTTCTTTTTAAGTGTCACACAAACCGGTGCACTTAAATCCGCAGAAGTGAGACCAGCACTTAGCCAATTTAACTCAAGACAGTCGACTCAGCTCTGTCAGGATGTGTGTGCACGATGCTCCACAGCAGATTTTTCATAACACTGAGCCGCCCCCACAGGGATACTGTGTAATTTATATAGCGTTCCTTTGAAAATGCTGCCCTAAAGCTGACTCACCGGCATGCGATTCTACCTAGGGCACATTTCTGGGAGTGGAAGCTGGATCTTTATCAGATGATTCACAAATCAGGCCTGGTAGCAACCCCAAAGAATAGGACCCTTGAACCAACACAGTAAGAGAATTTCAGTGCAAAACAAAAGAAGAAAGGATTAAACTAATTCTGTGTTTCAACTGGTTTTGCATAAGTAAATGAAGGTTAAAAACAGGCTGCTCCTACTGAGCGCTCAACAGGCTCCAAATACAAATTACCCAAGCCTGAATATAAATTACAAGTATATGTGTTAATACAAAGCTCTGCAGAGCATCCTTTTCGATCTTGAAAAGCAACATTTTTTTGTCCTACAAAAGAAGCAAGGCTACACATTTAAATACAGGTTTTTGCATTGTAATGCTTAATGCACGTATTCTGCTTCTTTCAAAGGACAGGCAAGTACCAGCTAAGGTTTATTTCACAACTCTGCACACAGGCTTCCATAAACATTCACCAGCTGCACTTGGAACCCCACAATAAAAAAATCACAGTCCTCACACACAGATAAAAGCATGCAGGGTTGGCTGCACTCAGCCTTCTAAGAATCTCCTCTCTTCCTCGTAATGAAGCCATTTTTCTCAAGGGCACAACAATTTACTGCCTACAAAGCTCACTATTCTAAAAATTAGAGGGGGCATATCTTTATTACTATCTGCTCCTAAGACTTTAAGTGATTCACTTTTACATTTTTTTCTTTCAGTAAGTGTCTCAATAAAACAAGTGACAGAAATCAACGCAATGAAAGTTCCCTTTTCTCTCTGCTACACGTTAGTTTGCAGATCACCCTACAGAGGATTGTCCCATGGATGGACCATCTTTTTCTAAGACACTGAGTTTAACAGGTTTTCCCACTTTACCTAGCCATTTCTGTTTCTTGAATGAAATGGGTTCTGTGCTTCCCCATCATATATAAAGAGATCTCCTCAAGAAATGCTGGTCTACTGTTCTACCACGATGAAAGTAATGCTCACATAAAAGCCACATTTTGAACTGCTTGAGCACCACGTAACAGATTAATCCTAATTTTCAGAGCAGAATTTAGGAACATTTACCTGGGCTATCCTGAAAGTAATCAACATTGTGTCATTTGCCAACAGCTCCAGCTGGTGGAACAGGACAACTGCAAAGCAACTTCAAAGTATTAAATCCATCTCAGCAGTGTCATAGTCACAGAATCATAAAGGTTAGAAAACACCTCTAAAATCATCAAGTCAAACCTTCAACCCAGCACCACCACCAGGTTCACCACTAAACCACGTCCTCAAGTGCCACATTCCACAGCAATTTTCCAGCACCTCCTTATCTCCCACAGCTACCCAAAAGCTCAAGACTCTGAGCTAGAGTTGCTGCAGGTTTAGAACAGCCATTTAACGAAGAGGAGTTATGAGACACTAAGTTAACTCTACAGTTTGTAAATATTTTATGGTCAGACGTTTTTACACATCTTTGCCATGGGAACCAAACAAAACCGACCCTCAGGTGTTTTTTAAAGCTTCAGATGCTTTAATTCAACACAATTAATGTTTTTGCCATAAGGCATAGGGCAGTAAGATCCTGTCAGGACTTCTATGATCTGACCGGGCTGAAAAGGAACTAAAAGCCCAACAAACCCTGATCTCAAATAATTTTCTTAGCCATAGAGCCACTCATATTGTCCACTTGTTTCTTTAATTCTTAGGCTAGTAGTATCAAACCTAAATACTGCAATACAGATTTACAGGAGGTAAAAAAAAATATTTTAACACTGAAAAATAAATGGTTTCAGTACACTAAAGGCAAAGTCGTGTGGCATCCAAATTATGAAATTTAACAGCTGTTGGGCTGTTCTTGACACCAAGTGACCAGTCCCAAGAGGTGCCAATTGATTTCAGCATCCACCAGATCACTAACAATCAACAGTGCAGTCTTTACATATTGGAAGTGCTCCTAAAAGGAAAAGGATTCATGTCACAGGTCTCAGTATGAAGCAAACACAGGTTGGTTCTACAAATGAACAAAAGCTACCTTGGGTATTTAAAAAAGAACAGACTGGGTCAAAAGCCACCAAAAATGCCTCTAACATGGGCTTTACTATCACATACTTTCTACAGTATTTACTTCCAGCTGGCAGAGGAAAAATTTGAGCTCTACTTCAAGAGAACAACAGACAGACCAGAAAGCAGACATTTCTTTCCCACAACACACAAAAGATTTTGCATTTTTTTGACTGCAGAAATTAAATAATAGTATGTAAAAAAATACGAAGTTACCAGCTACAAAAAGAGAAAAAGAAAATTAAAAGGCAGTTTTCAGCAGCACCTTGCAAACAAGTACTGACAGGAGGAAAAAAATAAAAAATTCTCCCCTCTCTGAAAAAAATGCAAACTAAACAAGCCTTAAAATGCATCTTTTATCCCAAAACTACTTCTTGCTTTATTTATTCCTGTTTAGGAAAAAGTAACGCAGCTGGCAGAGCTAATGGTTAGCAACAGGAGACATAAACTATATAAACAGCTTTCCCAGTAAAAGGAGAGATGGAAGAAAAAAAAACCTAAAGAGCATGGAGCCTGGATTATCAAGTCAACCTCATTCTATAAATTCAACACAGCCTTATTGCTGCTGGAGCTTGGAGAGTTCCATACAGACAAACAATGNAAAAAAAAAATCGATCTTGTAAAACAAACAAGGGAAATCAGGTGTCTGTTATCAAACTCACTTTAATTTGGGGTGAGGTTTATAATTCATTATTGAGAGCTTATGAAAGTAACCCTGGCAAGATAGTCAATGTAACTTCCTCAGCTTAGTTTTATTCAACAATTCCTGGACTTTCTTTATTGCAGTAAGTGGATCCAAAGTCTGCATTTTGCATTTAAGATAACTTGCTAACAACAGTAAGTGGAACCATGAAAAATAGAACTTCACCTTGAAGGCTTTCTAAACACAATACTCAGAGAAATACTGGGGTTTTTTTGTAACTCAATTCTGCACAGTGCTACCAAGAGGTGTTACCTCCTCTGGAGGAACCTTAATTATTGGCAACAGAAATTGTTATCAGGGTTGGGCTCACGGGCACTGCTTCCCAAAACACCATTCTTTCCCACAAGGACAATTTAATTTCCAAAAATAAAACTGCCCCTCACCAAACACAATGAGGACTCCATAACCAGCATTTCATCCAACTTCCTTCATTAGGAGACAGCCTTTAAATCATTGCATTTCCAACCACAACCATACATTCCCTCATCTATTATTTACTTTTTCCCTAAATTGCCAGATTACTTAGAAATGTCTTTCTAGCAAGATCTGGCATTCCAAGAGAGCATGAACCAGGAGAGTGAGCTGAGGAGCCAGGAGAATTAGCAGCTGATGAGAAAGCCAAAGAACAAGAGAACTGCACTGGTTCAGCCCCACCTTGCTACCAGAACAACCTGATTCTTTTTTTCTTCAAATGTTTGACAGTGCTTTCACTGGAGCACCAGCCTCACACTGGAACCACGGAAATGCAACAGTCCCAGTGGAAAACAAATTACTGAAATGGTAATTGTTTCATCATGCAGACAACTGGTATTATAAAGTCTGGCTCTTAGTTATTCCCAGCTCTGCTACTGTGAGTCACTTGGCCTCTACCCATGTTGGATGAATGGAACAGAAATTCTCTAAAATAAGTTGTGAAATGCTAACGATCAGGCATCATGAAACAAGGCACTAGAGCAGAGAGGTAGCAAGAGGAACACTTATTCAATCAAGGTCTGGCTCTTCCTGCTAATTTTCTGGAAATTCTGAGCCATCACACAGAAGAGCATCGTGCAGAGCACTGCAGAATTCTCACTATAATGTCAAATCCATGATCCACACACACCGAAACAAAAACGTTAGCTTGAAGGAGTCTTCAGATACTTACAGTTAATTAGAAAGTGACCACCTGTTCCACTTATGATTCAAAAGTTGTCAGATTGAGTATTAACAGCTTCTTGGAGACCAAATATCACAAGGCACAGTAAGGCTGAAGCCTGTATGCTATTCTGCTACTGAGATCGATTTCTGAGCATTGAAGAGACAGACTACGTGGCCAAACCGATACAGAACCCCCGAAAGCCTTCTTAAATTCAAAAGGGCCATAAGGTGGGATCACTCTGAGCCTAAAACTGGCACACATCATGACCATGGGCAGGTTACTCGATGTCCTGGAGCAGTCAGTGTTGCATCTGACACAGTGTCACTGCAACACCTGGGCTGCTGAGCCGCATCTCGCTGCCAGCCCTGTGCGAGTAACCCGCGTGTGCCCCAGCAGGGAGCCAGCCACATCCACCGAGAAACTGCTACAGGCTCCATTCATGCTGAGAAGACACCGGGAGAGGCAACACTAGCGAGGTGGTGCAAATACAGATTTAAATTCGAGCCCTTAAACAGTAACGCTGAGTAAGTGAGGAGGTACCAGTCACTCGGCTTAGCTCAGAGATGTACTACATCACAGCACAGGCTAATGTTCACACCATATGCACATTTTCAATCCCTGTCATCCAGTTCTCTTTCTGCTCAAAACTGCACATTTGTGGACGTTGTGTTCTAAACCTCAAGTCGCAGACTCAGAACTGCATTATGCATTAAAAACCTGGAACAAAGATGTAACAAAAAGTACGATTTTGGTCGTGATTTTTGTAGCCCAAGTTCCGTGCAATTAATATCTGCTGCCACAGATTGCAGCATCGTAAGATTGGCTGCTCCTGAGTTGGAGTGATAAAGTTAAGGCTGAACTCCTGTTCATGTGCTGAACATTTATTTTGGTTCTGGAAAACCAAAAGTTGTTTCCTTTCCACTTAAGGTCATCTCAGAGCATCGACACACACTGTACCACACTTTATCTCAAAGCTCTTTCCCAGCACTATGCCTGTCCCCCTCTCCCTGTGCTGCTTCATTTTCAGTTCCCATCACCACCAGTAATGTTCAACTCAGCAAAGACATTCAAGTTTTAGTAATTCTATTCCAGATTACAAGTTACACGCTGGCAATTATGGCATTTAAATCTTTTACTTTGATCTAGGAAATGTGTTATTAAATCTGCTGCTCAGTTTCTGTCAATGGTTGCAGTTTCCTAAGCCATTCTGTCAACTACAGATAAAAACACAGAAGCTGAGATTGACCATAGACCCAATTCTGTCAAAAAGTACCATCAACACAACAAGTTTGAAATGTTATAGACGAGTATGTGCAGGTTGCTTGAAACTATTTACTCATTTGAGAAACTTTCCAAAGCTTTCATATTGCTAGATAATTGGTGGTACTTTGGTCAGAGGGAAACCAGAGAGCTGGATCACTCAGTGTGCAGCCCCTTCACCATGTGGTACGTAGAGAGCTCCCCTCTCATTAACAGATGTTTCAGTGAGATGTTGATATACAGGCAGGTCAAAGATGGCACATGCATTCTTGGTGGTGCGGGGAGTTGATGTGATAATACACAAGAGAAAGGGGAAGAAAGTGAACAGGATCCAGGCAAACAATCCTGCATTTTAAAGGTAAATATACAGCAAGGAGAAGGAGGTCAGGACAGCCAAGGCAATTATTTCTTGTTGCTCTGATTGAGTTACACCAACTTATCTCCCTGATGTTTGATGTTCAAAGCCCCTCGTGATAATCCATATTTACTCTTTGTTCACTCAACCTTAACTTGCCCCATTAATCCCACCCCCTCCACAGTGCCCATTTGTCAAAGGCACCCAAACATCCTTCCTCCCTCCTCTTTATCAGCCAGAGCAGGGCAGCATTTTCTGTGTGCCGTGACCATTCTCAACTGCCTTGTGGGTGGCTTTGGGCTCCTTCCCGTTTCCCCTCCCTCTGCAGCACCCAGCTTAAGGCACCCACTCCTGGTTTGTGCTCTGTAGCTCCCTCCAAGCAGGCAGAGATGACCAGGCTACACTGCCACACACATCACACGTCTGGGTGTGCAAGGACACAGCCCTCCCTTCTGCCTGAATTCTCACTGCACCACTTCACCAGCAAACTGGGCTGGAGAGCAAACAGAAACAGCCAAGGCAGTGTAATTAAAAAATCTGAGTGTTTCAAAATGTGTCAGAACTCATGTACTCGAGCAGAAATACCAGCTGCCCAGACTCACACACTGCCTTCAATCACCCACTGTGTCCATGCCCTTGGTTCCCCAGACAGAGCACCAGCGTCCCTGGTAAGCCAGAACCACAGAAAACTGCTTTTATTGGCTTTCAGTAGCCATATAACCACTCCCTTGGGAGCTTGCCTGGACACCACCAGCCTCCCCTAGAGCACTAGAGGTCAGAAATAATCCGAAAATGACTCTTAAGAACGACTGCTGCTGGACAGATGAGTTCCCCACACTTGCTCTCACTGTTTTGCTACCGAGTGTGTATACATATATTTATATACATGGGGGGATGTCTGGGTTTAGCAAACTCATAACAAGCAACTCACTGTTCTCCTGAGAGTTTGCTACAGTCCTATTCCCTCCCCAGAGGCCACATTTCCTTCCTCCAGGGCAGCAGGGAAAGCTGTGCTGCCCTGACTGCCTGGCTCCCAGCACTTGTACCACAGCAATTACAGGTGGAAACTGGGGCAGGAGAACCACACCGTGGGGAGCTCAAGAGGGCACCATGCTCACTTTTCCACCTCAAGGTCAAACATTACGTTGCTAATAGACTTAGGCAATGTAACACGCTTTAGAGGAAACATTTTTAATGTAGTGTTTGTTTGCTGTTCCAAGGGGAGAGGCACTACTGTTTGTATCTAAATTTTTAGCTTGGAAAGTGGAAATAGTTTAGCCCTTGCCTGTAAGTTAAACTATTATTTGGTCTGATGCTTGATAAGCATCAGAGAAGATCTAAAACCAAATAAAATCTCTGGGAGGGGGAATTAAAAGAAACTTCAAATTTTTAAAGAGATGCTCGAGGGTTCAAAGATTTACTTATTCATTCACTTTTAAAAGCTAGCATTACGTGTCAGGGGAAGGAAAAAAATCAAACAAGACTGACTTCTGCCATCTTGACACACAAGTTCTTGTCAGCTTTTGAAGTGTTATTACTTTGCGCTGGTTTAAAGTGCACTAGTTACAACCACGACCTTGTTTAACTAAGTTATTGCAGTTACAGTTTCACCAAGGTACCTACAAACTTTAAGGCAAGTTGCCTTGTTCCAGGGTTAACAAATTAAAACACAAATACACTTCGATGCTACTGAACAAAAGTGAAAGCAACGTAACCCTAAAAAAAACACAAACAAAAAAAAAAAAAAAAAAAAAAAAAAAAAAAAAAAAAAAAAAAACCCA
>VYXF01008734.1:55750-70446 GCA_013397295.1 Polioptila caerulea
TGTCCCTGTGTCCCTGTGTCCCTGTCCCTCTGTACCTATGTCCCTATGTTTCTCTGTCCCTGCGTCTCTGTGCCCCTGTGTCCCTGTGTCATATCCCTGTGTCCCTGTTTCCTTATGTGCCTGTGTCCCTGGGTGTCCCTGTCCCTGTATACCTATGTCCCTGTGTGCCTGTGTCCCCAAGATACTGTGTCTCTGTGTCCCTGTCTCTATATCTCTGTATCCCTGTGTGCCTGTGTCCCTGTGTCAGTGCCACTGTGTCCCCATGTCCCTGTCCATCTGTCTGAGTGCCTGTGTCTCTGTCCACCTGTGTCCTTGAGTCCCTAGTCACTGTCCCTGTGTCCCTGTGCCACAGCCCTGTGTCCCTGCCTCTGTGTCACCGTGTCACTGTCAGTGTCCCTGTCAGTATCACTGTCCCTGTCACTCTGGAACAGTCACTGTCACTGTGTCCCTGTACCTCTCACTGTCCCTTGTCACTGCCTCTGTCCCTGTCACTGTTAAACACACCCCCCAGCACCTCTCACACACTCCGAGCACGTTCTCCTTCGCCGATGCTGGCGATCCTGCGCTCCCTGAGACCACAGAATCCCGGGATCTTTGGGTTTGGAAGGCACCTCTGGAGCCCTGAGCCCCGCGGGCTGCGTGGGGGAAGTGTGCATTGTAATTGAGCGACATTGTAATGCCCCCTTTAAACCTTGTAATGCACACTTTAAATATTGCAATGCACATTTTAGTCCTTATGACACACACTTCAAACATTGCAATGCCCACATTAAACACCGCCCTAGTGTTTCTGCACCCTGGGTTTGTCCTGCACAGCTGCAGGTGTCGTCCCTGAGATGCAGAATTGTGGCAGGAAATCATTTCAGCATAGTCCGTAAGTTCTGATCAGGGCTAGGAACACCTGGGAAATGAAAGAGTTAAGCATTCCCCGTAGAACTGCTCATGGCACAGACTCAGTCCTAGGGCTGGCAGCACCAGCACTCAAATCGTGAGCATGGACTCGGGAAAAACAGACATCCTGCCGCCTCAGAAGCGTTTATCATACCAGGAGAGATGGGGAGATTCAGCTAGAAGCAGAACCTCGCATTCAGGAATCCGCAATTATTTTTCAAACCTGTGCGTTGTGAGGTACTTCTCAACAAATGCTAAAAAAATTTTCCCGTCAAGGCGAATGCATTACCTGTGGTGTCAGCATGAAAGAAAGCCCTACCAAAATCTGTACCTGAGCAAAGACAAAACTTTCCCCATGCGGGGCTACGGGCAGAGTGCAGAGCCTACTCCGATTTCCTACGCGGCTTGAACCATCAACCTTCACCACCCCTCTGGCAGCTTCTGGGGCGGTGGAAACACCCAGAACCTGTATTTCCAGGGAACAATGTGCTTTGGAGGCACGGCTCCCCAAGACACCCGGAGGACACCATGCAGCTCCCAGGCGTTGGGACGCGGCAGTCGGGAACCGGCAGCGCAGTTTTGGAGGGAGTACAGGAAAGCATAAGGACACGGGCGAGGCCGGTGAGCATCTGCCTTGGGTTTGCAGGAGGATGGATACGTGGGAAGGATCTCCGAGAACGCGCAGCTGAAGGAATCGGCGGGCTGGAGGCTTTACAAAAGAGAGGGAAAGGAATTCTGACTGCCTCAAGCACCGCGGAATTAGTAAACTGAGCGGGGAGACACCGGTGATCTGTAAATGTCTGAATGAAGCAAATGGCATCAAGGGAGAAGGCTGGGGATACATTAGTGATTTTAATGGGGTGAAATTACAGAAGGGCATGTCTAAGCTGAGAATCCGTGTGGAAAACTTTTGAATGGAGAACCACAGGCTGGAAAATCGTCTCCCTAAGGGAAGTGGTGAAAGCTTAATTGCCTGAGATTTTAAATGCCAGATTCGGGGAAATACCATGGGACTCATTCTGAAACATCAGGGAGGTTGGGCTGAAAGATTAGGAAGGGAAGAGGAAAGGCTGGAGGTGGTGCTGGCTCCAGGAATTTTGGGAGTGCAGCCCAGCACATCTAGGCTCCTCTGGCTCCGTGTTATCATTCTTTGACTGTGTCTGTGCCAAGAGTCCAACGATTTCAGCGTTAGTTACCCCACAAGGATGTGATAAAAACTCCTCTGACAGGAAGAAATGTGGTTGAGCACAGGGAATCTCGGCGCTTCCCCAAGGACAATGGGAGGAAATCAGCTCAGTGAGGGAGCACAACCCGGAGTCGCATTCTCTTGTCAAAGTAAAAGTAGGTTGTGAGAGCATTTGGGCTCATAAGGGTTTCCAGGCTGGCTTCTCTCAACCAGGCAGGGGGCACTCCTCTATCCCTGCTCCCTTCTCTTTCCCAGCCCCAGGCCAAAAGTTTCCCTCCAGCTCCAGGCTGAAGAATGACTTTTCAAGAGCTCGTCTCAGAGACATCCGTAGGCACAATACCAAGCATCCTCTGCAAAGGAAGCTTCACCTTCAAAGAAACATTTAAACAACACCCATTTTCCAAGTCTCTGAGAGCACAAATGTGCTACTGATACCCAGCCAAGCCATTTCCCTGCTGCTCTTGAGGTCACCCAGGGGCTCCCCTGCAGCCACAGCTGTGGCCACACAGGGACAGTGGAAAAGGTGTCCAGAACACCACGGTGTTCATCCATCCCCGAGGTACACCCAGCGTCTCCTTGGGAAGGAAAAGAAATAAAACATTTCCTTGCTGCTAGGTTTTTTTCAGCCAACATAATCTAATTAACCAGCGCAGCTGCTTCATTAGCATTAGAGGCATATTTATCAAGGGGCTAGAGGAAACATTTATTAGATTAGTTTGCAATTTTGGAGTTGCTGGATGATTTTTTTTTACTGGAGTTTACATAGTTCAGGACCGTGCAATGCTGGAAGACTTCAAGGCAGAGGGAGGCAGCGCCGTGTCCTCCCGTGTAGGTGGTACCTGGCAAAGGCAGAAGGAATCACAAATTTAAACCACTCTCATTGGTAAAGCCTCTCCTTACTCACTTGTGGTGTTTTCTGTAGGAGAAGTATTTGTGAATTAGAGAAGCAGAAAGGCAGCCCAGTACTGAAATTCTTCAGAGAAGTGAGCATTTAACAAAATAAGAGGTGTTTCTAAAGTTGCCTGAAGTTATTAACAGCAACTGCCTGCTTGGAAGCAAAGTGAAGGATTTCCTGCAAGGTCACACGGACCAGGATCACTATTGTTTCACTGCCGACCCTGTATTTTAAAAATTCAAAGAATAGCTTAGAAAAATAAAACATTTCCCAGACCTCCCAGACCTATTCATGTTCTAAATGTAATTTGAAAGATCTTCTGCACTCTTACCATTTGACACATAAAATTTTGCTTGAAATTACCCAAAACAGCTTTGAGTATCAAGATATTTGGAGTGTTTTACTGGAGATGGTACCAAATGCACAACTTACTTTTAAAATAAATCTTGAAATTTTTAATACTTTTAGTTATTTTTAATTAAATTTCCATCCTAATATCCTACATCTACCAAAGGATTTATATAAATGAAAGATTTTTGAATATTTTCAGTCAAAGGAAGACTGGAAAGGAACCACAATGAAATGTTTGCAACAGATGGAGTATTTCTGAAGTACTAGCCAGAAGACACAGCCAAAAGAGATTCCATCCACACCTTTTGATTCAATGCATTTTAAGTAAAAAGATACATATGTCAGCTTAGGAGCCTTAAATTTGATGGATTCTTAATTTCTCTAGCATTTTACTTTAATTATTATGGGTTTAGTAACTAAATATTTTCCTTTAAATAGGTCCACAATACTTTGCTAGTTTGCAGATTATTTTTTTTTTCCTAAAGAAGTTAGTGTTATGCATATTAGCCTGATAAGAAGAGAGTGTCAATTTATGGTAAAATGTGTATGAGTTTTCACTTGAGGCCGACCCCCATTTCTTACATCCAGTTCCTAATTTTAATTTTTTGTTTTGTTTTGTTTTGTTTTGGTTTTGGCTTTGGTTTCTGGTGAAATTCCTCACTTTTTCCAGGAGGAGGAACAATAAAACATGAACACCTTTTGCACATTATTAGGAAAATGGAATGTCTGCAGCTCAGCCTGGCCCTGCACCTGCTCTCATCTTGCAGGTGTTAACGCACGTGTCTCCAAAACTCAGTCTGGGAGCTCAGAGTGCAGCAGCTGAGGTACCCTGAAGGGACAGTGAAGCAGTGGAGGCCTTCCCAGCCTTATGTCCCTCTCAGCTGGGAGATTATTCCACATTATCCAACAGCCGAGGGTCCAGCTGGCAGCCACCCGCTGTGACCCCCGTGGAAATACTCAACAGCTGCCAGGGCAGAGGGAGAAGCCCAGAATCAGAGGTTTTTCTCAGCCAGCCTGGTGTGCTCCTGTCTCAGCAGGACTCCAGCGAGCTGCTCCTCCTCCAGCATCCCATCTCCACATGGGAAAAGCTGGTCTGTCCCAAAACACCAGAAGGGTTCCTGCGAGGCACTCTGCCCATGCAAAACCAAAGAGCTGAGAAACCTTCCCAAAGGGCTCCACAAATCTTGTCTGTTTGATTTTTCCCAATTTCCATCAAGGGCTGAGCAGTCAGACTGACAGCTGCCCGCTGACTCACGCTGCGTGCGCTGGGGACGGCTCAGCTGCGGCACACGGCTCGGATGCAGCTGTTGGGGATTTTTTTTCTTTTCCCTCCTTGAGATTCCAGTGCTAGGAAGCAACACGTGGCTGTGTTTGGGCATCTCTCCAGACAGTCTGGCCCTGCTGCTCTCTGGATCCAGGCTCTTCACGTGCTGTGAAACAGCAGCTGCTCCGTGGGCACGGGGAGGGGAGAAAAGCCCCAGGCTTCACAACTGGCGCAGCACTTCATGAGGAGCTGGAGCTATGGAAGTGCCACAGTCCCCAGGAAATCCTCCCAAGCCTGGAGTCGTGGTTACACGTGTGAGATAAAGCCTTCTAATCCTAGCCAAGTAAGTCCTTAGGCTCTCATTAGGAAGCAGGACTGGTAGCACCCTCAAGCCCTCATCTATCCCATCTTTGTATCCCAAAGGGCCATCAACACTCCCTCACATTTTAAACACTCAAGCAAATAATTTCTAATCTCCTTTTAAGGGCTTTCAGTGATTAAGATTCCTTAATTGTCAGGCTATGACCTCTTGTTACATCATTCTTTGGTGTCTACCCAGCCA
This sequence comes from Polioptila caerulea, assembly GCA_013397295.1. Classification (NCBI taxonomy): domain Eukaryota; kingdom Metazoa; phylum Chordata; class Aves; order Passeriformes; family Certhiidae; genus Polioptila; species Polioptila caerulea. The sequence goes on from VYXF01008734.1 coordinate 60,900, forward strand.
TGCTCTGATGTCTTCCAAGACTACAACTTCTTTCCCCTACCACAACAGGAAAATCTTGTTCTTTCCAGGTTCAAACACTATTGCCACTGCTTCTGTCTGGGTTTTATTAGTAAGCAGTAGCTGTACCTGTAATCATCCCTGCACCATGGTGCTTGCTCTAAATTTCACATCAGTTACCTCTGAGGGAATTTCTCTTCAGCCAGTTTAGCCCATGAATTTTCCAGTTGCTTTTGCCCTCATTTCTTAGCCCAGAAGGAGTGAAGATAAATAGCCCCCAAATTAAGGCAACTCACCCTTCCCTCACAGCTTGATTTAAACACCTGGAACTAAACAGCAACTCCTCGTGCTCTACGAAAGAGGCTGGAGATTCCCATGGGCAATGGCCCTTTGGGCATCCCTCAATTCTTCCCCATCACAGCAAAAAAAGGGAGAGGACAGAGATCACACTTGTGGTATTTTACTGACACCAGTGTAATTCTGAATCTCTCTTCCTGTAGATCAGTGGAAAATCAACTTTTGCAGTGAAGCAACAGCTCTCACAGCCATAACCTCTTGCAACTCCAATTGCAAACGGATTGAGAGCACCACTATTTGCCTGGGTGATTCCCAGGACAAACAGGCACAGGCTCAAGGTCCTCAGCTGCTACCACTATTTCTAGATTTTGCTTTTTCCCTGTCCAGTGGAGATTTTCTGATTTTCTGCTTTGTTATCAAATAGCTCCTAAAAGCTGGAGTGTGCAACACACTTCTGAAGGTGTGGAAGGCTGGTGTGGTGATGGCACGGAAATAATAGGGCTCAGAGAACCCTCGTGGAAGATGATATTCGAGGTAGAATGTTAAGGGAAGTCTGACTTCAAAATCATCATGTCCCACAGTGTTCCTGCAAAAATACTGGTTTTAGATCTAGAAAGGTCTTACTGTGTCGCTGTGGGACACACAAGGACACACAAGGACACACTTTTTTGTGAGAAGGCTAAAACTATTTATTAAAACATCTGACTCCAAATTTATAGTATTTCCACACAGACCAGGGATTGGAGGAGAAGTTGGACACCTCTCCCATCCCATTGGTCAAGACAATTGCCCATCAGTTGTTTTTTTCACACTAAGAGAAATATGTTAACAACTTTGTCTTAACACAAACATGCTTCTAATAATAACACCCATGTGTGAGAAAAAATTAAGAATTATGAAAACATTGAGTTAGAAAGTGCATCAGAAAAGCTTGGAAAATCAGGGTGACATCACTGTGTCTATTTTTGTTTGTTTGTTTGTTTTGTTTTTTTTCTAAAGCTAAGCCTGCACTATCCAATAGAGCTGTTTTACAGGTGTGTATCACAGAGGGAAAAATAACTCATGAAGACAACACCAAGTTTGGAGGTTATTTAATGAAAAACAGGTGAAGTTTACAAACACAAGGCCAAAAGGAAGAACACAGCAGGGCACTGCCAAGGTACAGTAAGAATTCTGAAATGCATTGCTAGTGCAAGTAAGTAGGCCACAGAAGGAAAATCATGCTTCACACAGGCCACTGCAGGTGAACTGGGGTTTGCTGGGCTATGTCAGCTCGAAAGGCAGAGCCTGGATCTCCCTCGTGAGCTCTTCATCCAAGGCTTTCTACCGGGAGAGAAAACCAAGAGGAATCAGGGACCACGAGCTAGTTTCCACACAGTGCTGGTAAACAAACACATCTGCAATGACCAAACCCTGGGAGGTCGTCAGCAGTGATGGACTAACCCCAGTGTTGAGCTGGATGGATTTGTCACTGCAAAGGGCAGACAGCCACAGGGAAACCTCCAAAAAAAGGGCTGGACAAGCTCAGCTGCCTTTACTCTGTGGCCCAATGTCATTTTGGACACCTCCCAGCTCACAGGTCCTCCCTGGATTTGAGCATTCTGACCTCAGAACAGCCTCAGGCTGGTAAGGGGAGCTTGTACTCCTGTATCAAAAACAAAGTGGTGCACCAATGCAGGCAGTCTCACCTGAAAATGTGCAAAATGCTCTCACCCAGCTGAGATTTTTGATCACGGGTTTAAGGCTTACCACTTGTGCCTAACGAGCGAGCAGAAGTAGCACAAAGGAACAAAAAAACCAGGTTTTATGGGGCTCAAACGTGGCCCTGCTCACTCAGGAAAGCTACGAAGGAACTTCCCAAACAGCTTTATGGTGTTTGGCTCAACAGCCACACCTGCAGACTAACATGAGCATGGAGGAAATGGGCACTGTGTTTTACAGGGGAAGTCCCTGTTGCTCCAAGTCTATGAAGCAGCTGCTGACTAAACTATGGGCCCTGGAGCCCTGAAAGTTCAGGAGGAGCAAGGAAGCTTCTGAGACTGAGTGAATAAACATTCCAACAGGCAAAATTCATGGGGATACAGCTACCTAATCTGCACTGATCTCACTGTGGCCAACTGCCTTTGCAGCTCAGACATCATTCCACCAGTTCTCCCGAAGAGTATCTACAACTTCTGCCTCACCAAACTTCCCCATGAGAACATTAAGACTACAGTCTAAGGTGGGTAAATCTGTGATCCATTAATAAATGTAGCGCCTGAAAAGATAAGAAAAATCTTACAAGTTCTTTTCTCTCTTCTTCAACCTTCACTCGTGCCAGAGGGATGCTCTAATGAGAGAAAACAGCATAAAAATCAGCATTTCATCAGGAAACAAGAGTCCCTGCACCTTTACAAGAGTCTAATGATGAGCCTCAGGTGAATTAATGGACAATTAATGCACTTTTGTGTATGCACTTTACATGCAGAAGGCATTGCCATTAAAAGCCAAGTATTGGTTTGGTTTGGGCAATCATGTATTTTTCATAAGTCTGGTATGGCCTAAAGCCTAAAAAACACCCTTCATTTTAAGCAACTTTCCAAACCTGCCAATCAAGGGACTTGAATTCACACATATTTGTGCAAGATTTTTCCAAAGCACAGTAAGTTTGCAAGGATAAACCTTCCTTCCCTCCTCCTGCCTGCAGGAGCGAGGCATTGGGGCTCTCCCTGTCCCCACTGACAGCAAGGCTGGAGGAGGGAGTGGAGAGCCTAATCCCATTTGAATGTCCTGTTCCACTTGAGGGAAGGAGGAAGCTGCCTCTTGGAGGAAAATGGATTAAACAGAGCAGCAGTCCCACATTTCTACCCATAGCCTTTTTTTTTTTTTTTTTCTTGGACCAAGACATCAGTGTTTGCATGAGGGAGATGAAACTTGCATTTTCATAGAGCTGAGTACCCAGCACCCTCAAGAAAAATCAAATAAAACAATGGAGCAGCCAATTTAGGGGACAAAACCTGTATTTGGCTAATTCTTCAGGATCCTTAAAATCCTGTTCAGAGCTCCAAACTCTGCACCACGTGCTGTGTCCACCTTATTAACAGCCTGATGACAGTTACAGCTAAAGTACTGGTATATCTCAAAAAGTTGGTTATACTAGGGGATATATATACTATTCCTTTTCTTCCATATTTCTTTGTCCAATTTTCTAGCTAATTCACCTGAATACTAATCTACCCAGCAAACTTCCCTACTTTGTTAGAATAAAGTTTTTCTGAAAAGGAAGCTTAATTTCTTGGCTTTGATTAAAAAATCAAGATTAAGCCTTTGGTTTGCATCATTAACAGACCTGTAGGATATTCACCTGTCCACCAAAGCAAACACAATGATATCCCTTATATTCTCAACTCCACTAAAATTAACCTGATGGCAAATACAATGTAACAGTGGAATAAATAGTTACAAGAGGTAAGTTATGGTAGGACGCCAGTTCCTCCTTAAAGGGCACCAGTTCTTTCTGCAGTGCAGCCAGTTCCTGCAGAGAGAGAGCAAGGCAGATCATATTCTAGGGAATTATCTGCAGAATTGATGAAAATGAGTGACATGGATCCACAGTTATCTACAACAGTTCAGAATTTGAGAGCTTTCATCCTGTAAAAAACACATGGAAAACCGAAGTTTTGCACACACAGCAGCAAAAAGACTCTCCCTTATGCTTTTCAAGGGGAAGTAATTTCTCTTTGAAATTGAGAACCTTCCACAGTCCTGAACTCTTTTCAAATAATCAAAGTTAAATAAAAAAGATGAAGTCATTTGTGCTGCCCATTTTACTGATGTCTGTGCAAAACAGTTCTACAAACATCGAGGAGTCAAACCTTACCTTATGCCTGGGCTGCAGAAGATGACAAGCCTACAAAATTTGCCTGTGTTTTTTTGGATGAAAAATTCCAACAAAAATTACTTCTGGTCAGTACCCTCCTGTACCGCTGGGCAATGTGAGCACTGCCACCCAGTGCTGGTTGGTGAGAAACACAACAGAGAAACCATTTTCACTACCCCACTCGAAAACACACAGGAAAAGACAGCAAAGTAAAGAGCAGAAAGACTGAGTTCCCACTACAATAACAGCAAAAATTTATTTGTGTTTACTTTGGCCATTAAGATTTGCTTAGGCAACCAAACAGCAAACTACAATTCCTGAAAGCACCCAACAAGCAAGCCTGGCCTGTCCCACTGTAGAAACATCCCTCTTGTACCAAAAACCTACCTCTGATGATTTCACGAGTGCCTCATGTGTCAGGGATTGGTCCAACCCCCTGGCAACAAGCTCATCCTGTAAACGGGAGAGGGCACAAAGGAAACAAGGAGAAAGATTTCACCATTTCATTCTGTTTTCATCTAAGCAGGCAGAGAAGAATGCAGGCTGTCCACAGCAGAAATGTGTGCTATTTGAGCCACAGCTATAGCTGGTGTATAAAATGAGGGGCTGCTAAAATTTGTATAAAGAATAACAAGTGCTTCCAGAAAAGTAGTGGAAGAAGGGCACACAACAAGGCTGAAGAAAGGTTTCTCAGGAAAATGTCAGTTGTAATGCAACACTTTCCATCTTGTATTTGTCAAGGTATCAGACAGCAGCCAAGCATTAAATAAGGCATTCACACACCCTTTATCATTTAAGGAAGGTGAAGGAGCAGGCAGCAAAACTTCTGCTTTCTGCATTTAGTCATCCATTCTTTTAAAAAAATGGGTCATATTCATTATTTTGAGACATAATTCACCGGAGTGAATCAGCTGCTCTACTGGTAGCTGTCTGTGTTCTCTTTTAGCTCACAAGAACCACCAGGCAATCCCAGCTAACACAGTTTTTCAGGGAATGAGGAGAAAGCTCTGTACTGATCACTAAGATCAGCAGGGACAACTTAACTACATTCATATGTTGTCCTGTTAGCTCAAGAGTACCCAGTCCTGGAGTTTAGGAAACTTGAGGAATGTCTCTGCAACTACAAATTTGGATTGTGTCATCCCATCACAGTGTCTGGTAAGAAAATTCCTTCCACCTACCTCAGCTTCACTGATCCTTATTTTTAGATCCTTAGATTTATCTTCCAGGAACTTCAAGTTCTTGGATCGAGTCTCAACTTTGGCCTTTTCTGCTTCCTGAGATTCTTTTACTTTTTTAATATCCCTTAAAAATAATACAAAAAGAAAAAACTGTTACATTCAAAGATCTGTCAGTATACAAATACTGCTACTTATCTATGCTCAAGCTAAACCCTGCAATACAGGGGAATGAAGAACAAAGAAAATGGAGAAAACCTCATATTTCCCTGTGAGATTTTCCAGTGGAAACATACATAGCTGTTACCTCCAGAACCCCACAGGCCAGAGAAAATAGTGGCAAAGGGAAGAGCCATATAAAGCAAAGGGTAATAGTCTTGTGCATAACTCCCTAACTTGCTTAGAGACCTGTTACACGAGCCAAACCTCAGATCAAGAGGAGGGAAACCTGCACAAAGCACACGGGAATCTCTTCTACCAGCCAAATTATCACTTTAAAAGACCAAAAAAACACCCCACAAATAATTAGACTGGAAGGGAGCTGTGGAGAGCATCTGGGCCAACCACTAAAGGCTGGGGTTGATCCTGGTGTGCTTGGCAAAGCACTTCAGACTAGATCTTCCAGGGAATGGACTTGACACTGATTTTTTTCAGACTTATTACTATGTCTTCTACACACTTTTAAGGGAGCTTTTTACCTGGGAATGGCTTTTGTTTTGCCTCCCTCAGTCTGACTACAGGGACCATGCTAAATGTGCTAAAAAAATCAGATTAGTCTTCAGCCTCAGACAAAAGCAACTGGTAGAAGATGCAAACTCATATCTGAAAACTGCTTGTAGATCATTGCTTTAAAATAATGGGTTTGATGTTTTCCCCGATCTCTTTTGACTACTGAAAGTATCCATAGCACATGGGTTTGGATAGATACTTCCAAATACTTTGGACTGGAGATGTGTCAAACCCCTAAAAATTCAGTTATCCTCGTTAGTTACCACAACCAACGTTGCCCAAGACAGAGATCACTGGTATTAATTTAATCTTTCCCTCTTCCTCATCCATTACTCACTCCTCTAACTGCTTTTCCATCATCAGTGCTGAAGTTAGTTTTTTCGTGAGAGTCTTCAATTTCCGTTCCATTTCTTCATTTTTTGATTTTGTTTCATACAGCTCCGAGGTCATGTAATTGATGGCACTGTAGAAGCTGGTGAAGAGAGAATCAGTGGGAATGTTTAAGAGTCAGCTCTTCTCAAAGTCAGAGTTACTGTTAATCTTCTCTCCACACTTTACACGAATGACTCCGTTTCCTCCTGATGTTATGGCAAGAGTAAATTCAAATAAGACACGAAGGGAATTTGCTTTCCATAACTAACACAAATTTCCACACGGAAGGGAAAACAGCCCAGAAACCTGAAGAAGTGAACAACAACTGGCACTTTGGTGAATAAAATCACTGGGTTTGAAACCACCACATGCCAAGAGTGGAGACTCTTGGCTTGCCTTACTGCCTTTGAGAGGAACTGTATTCAGTACCTGAATATGCACAGTCACAAGATGTGCCCAGCAGCATCTGAGCCTCTTCCAAAGCTCTTCCCCCTCCAGCTCAGGAAGAGAGATCCTAAATATCACATAAAAATTGGATTCCAAGGCAGATTTTGCCCCTTCTTTGCTGCAAGTGCTGCAGTACCATGGGCCAAAGCCATGCTAGGGAGAGAGGCCCAAGGAGACCAGACTAACAGATGCCATTTCTCCATGGCAGAGGGAATCTCCTCACATGAACTGAGGCCAGATGAGACAGACAAGGATGAGGAGTTGAGGCTGGAAGACCAGTCAGAGTTCCCCAGTCTTTGCCTAAGCAGTGTGAACACTGCTGTAGCTTGGGATACCTGGCCCAACAGTCCAACTGGCAGCCACTGACCACAAAAGCATGAGAAAAAGAAGAGATTTAACTCCATCCTTCTCAGGCTTCAGAGCCTTCCTGTGCTGGGATAAACTAGAGCTAGCAGTTTGTGCTCAGTTCCCATGCATTCCAAAGCTGCCCAAGGGGTGAAAAATAAGCCTGACAAATAAGATTCCCAGTGCCAAGTTTGAAGCTGTTGATGTGAAAACAACAGAGGAAAGCAGCATGGACCATCACCACGAATGCAGAGTGTAAAGCATTACCTGGTAAGAGAGGTGTCCTCCACTTCGAGTTCCATTGCACTTTCTACCAGGTCATTGAGGTCTGTGGTGGCTTCTTGGGACAGGCTGCCTTCAGAAAGTCCCAGGCTTTCTTCAAGAATATCCTTCCAGTACTGAGCTGGAAAATATATACAACCCAATGTAGCAATGTTTTAAATATTACTGCTCTTTTGTGCAATTCTCCAAAGCTAGAACCCAGCCCCACACTGGGAACTTGGCTACCTGCCTGTTGTTGGGGGAAAAAGACACTTTAAAAAAAGGCTTAAACATGCCAAACTGCTGCCCTATGTCCATTTGTCAAACAAATACAGTGTATAAAGGGAGAAAGCACTGCTCCACTCCCTCCCTGACCAGTCTGTTCAACATCAGACAAACAAGAGCTCACCCTTGTGCTACAGCAATGAGCACACGCAGGTCATCTCCCCACAAAGCTCAGCCTGAGCCTTGCTCAGAAGTCTGTCTCCATCATTTTTTGTTTGGTGGCAAGGCACTTGAAGGAACAATAAGCAAACACGTTTTCTTACAAAAACATCTTCATGTGTGCTATGCCAGCCTTTGCATAGAAAAGTAAATTCCACTCACTTGTTAAAAAAAACAAACCCAAACCCAAATAAATCACAAAGTAGTCACTCTAGGCAGCTCCAGCAAAACTTAATCACTTCACTGTTGTTTCAGGCTCCTCCAGGGCTTTCCTTAACAGTGGCACCAGCTCAGACTCCTGAATGAGCTGCAAGGATGCTTCCCTTTCTATCCAGGCAATATTTCCATGCTCTGCTGTCCAGCCCAGCAGATTAAGAGGTTTTAGCAGTTAACCTGTTTCTCCATACTTACAGCCTGCTCAACACCATTTAAAAAAACTGCCCTTGACCACCCTTATGTCACTGTAAATTTAGCTGAAAGGAAGGCGTGTGATGCACCGTAGTAAAAATTGCATCAGAAAAAAAGCTGAATCTGTTCCAATTACATGTATTTATACATATTCCTAAGTTTTTAACAAATAAAATCTGTGGATCACTCAGAAAAGCCTGACTTGAGAGGAACTGAGAAGTGGAGCTTCAAACTCACCTTCTGCTTCATACCTGGTTGCCTGGTCCTTCATGTCCTCTATCAGCAACATAACATCCTTGTCTCTCTCTTCATTGCACTCCATAACTTCATGCAAAATATCCACTGTCCTTTCATTCACCTCATACTCTGGAATAGGCACATCCCCATATAGTTTCTTTAGCCATAAAGTAACCTGCCAGAGAAGGGAGACAAAAGAGCAAGCAGTCATGTGAAATGACAGAAAACAGCTGATAGATGAGAAAAATGTAAACTACTTCAAACTCGGAATTCCTGAAGAGTAACTCCTACATCAGTCCAGGAGGCATGGGTGGGAAAAGGGGGGAAAAATTCTTTTTCTTTAAACACCCTCTGTGGTCTAGAAGACTATATTATATCCCTTTTAATCTCCCTCATTTCTTTGCACTCCGGCTTATCTCCATGTGATAAAATTTTACCTTTTTATTTGCATGACCTGTTGGCTACAGACACAATAATGACCCAAGAGATGTCAAAAGGCTGGAAAACTGTTGAACACTGAAAGCGTGTGGGGCAAAATTGCCCGAGCCATCACTGGTAACAGTTTCTGCAGGAGAGTGGGAGAGAGTCACCACAACCTGCAGGCACAAGCCCTGCAAAGCATTTGTACCGTCAGAAACAAGGTCAGAAATAAGCGATCAGCACTCTCAAGTAGGGCTCTGAATCATGGATTTGTTTGGGCTGGAAAAGCACCCCAGGATCATCAAGTCCAAGCATTCCCCCAGCAGTGCCCAGACCACCACAGACCCCATGTCCCCAGGTGCCACATCCATACGGCTTTTAAATCCCTCCAGGGATGGGGACTGCCCCGGGCAGCTGTGCCAGGCCCTTAGTGAAGAAATTTTCCCTAATAACCAACTTAATTAGATTAGAAACGTTGGATTACGACCAGTAATAACTGAAGAACATGGAAGTTCTGCACCACGTAAGGACCATAAACTCTTGCATAAGCCTG
>VYXF01008734.1:75399-87275 GCA_013397295.1 Polioptila caerulea
GCGGCCGGCTGTGCTCTCCCTCCCCCAGCCTCAGCCCCCCCCGGGACCCGCCGCCGCCGCCGCGATGCTCTCCGCCCGCGTGGCCGCTGCCCTCGCCCGCTCCCTGCCTCGGCAGGCCGGCCTGGTGAGCACCATGCCCGCCCCGGGGGCGGGGGAGGGGATGCGGCGGCGCCGCCATCTTGGGGGCCGCTGTGACATTGAGGGTGTGCGGGGGTGACATCGAAGTGTGGGGGGGGAAGCACGGGGTGTACCGTCAGCGGTGTGGGACAGACCCCGCTGAGGAACGAGGTGTCCTTGCCTGGGCTGGGGATAGTGGTTTAAAGCTGCCAGGGCAAGGTCAAGGTTGTGGGTGTGAGGTGCGAGGGGGATGAGGGGTTTATCCTGTGTTTATGAGGAAACGGAGGTTGGGAAGAGCCGTGAGGAATCACTCCTGTCCGTGTTTCCAATAAATATGAAAGGGGGAGACGTCTGCTCGGGGTGCAGGGTATTAAATGGCATCAGCGTTGCTGCATGGTGCTGCACTGTGAGCCTTACTTAAGGTGCAAAAGCATAATCTTATAATGTACTCGTTATCTCAGATTTTTTCTTCTTTAATGTTTAAAATTGGCCATGAGAGGTGTTTCTTCACAGGAGGGGTGATCAGACATAGAAAGGGGCTGCCCTGGGGGGTGGCGGAGTCGTCAGCCTTAGAGATGTTTGAGGATATAGGGCACTTAGTGCCATGGTCCAGTTGGCAGAGCTCTTTTCCAAAGTAATTGTGATTCCGAGGTATTTTTGTTATAGTGCTTTGTACGTTTTTTCCTATCTACGTTAACAATACCAAAACCACTGCAGTAAGATTAGTGTTAGAAGATACAACCTTCTCCCTGAGCAGAAGCCTGAGTGGTGCAGTGATTTCTTTATGCTCAAGATTCTCATGTTCAGCACAGAAACAACAAATGTGAGAAGGTTTCTCTTTGGGAGCTGCGGCAGTGGTTGATGGTGACATCAGTGCGCTGCAGAAAAATGCAGTGAGGAATTTGGAGCAATCTCCTTCATTATCTGTCCTGTCTTAGTGGTGCTGGACTCAGTTCTAGAACTCCATAGCTGTGAGTGGGGTGCTGCAGAGCTTAACTCAAAGCTGAGATGCATCATAAGCAGCTCAAGATCAAAGATGTGTTAATCTCTTAGCATTTTTTTTTGCATGATTAAAGAAATCTTACTGAAACAAACTTATTTTAGGTTTCCAGAAATACCCTTGGTGCCGCATTTGTTGCTACAAGAAACCTCCATGCCTCCACACCATGCTTTCAGAAAACTGGTGAGTCTGAGAAGGGTCTTGAGTGTGGTGTAAGAATTTGGTCTGTCAGACAGAAAGGAGTTTGTTTGTGGTGGGTGTTAGTTGTTAGCACTTGAGGACATTTATGTTCTGAGAGTATTTAGGTGAACTGTTACCCGGTCACGTCCAGCAAACTGCACTTAAATAACTCGGCAATGCCCCCAGATCAGGGAGTGGCCATGTGTCAGCTGTCTTACACTGTGTACCTGCTTCTCTAGGATTCCAGTCACCTGCAGCATTATTTGAAAAAAAAAAAAAAAAAAATAGTCCCGTATTGGTGTTGCCTGTAACAGCCTGAAGGAGTGGATGACTTCCCCAGGCCTGCCTGGGTGTGACCTCGTGTCCTTGAGCACAACTTTGTTTTGCTGCCAGCAGTTTTGAGAAGACAGCTGCACTGTGTAGCAGTGTGTTTGGCAGTACTTCATGCACATTTTTCTCAGTGGCTTAAGGTGATTAAGGGCATTACTAGGAAATAAGTTTTACAGTGTAACTTACTGTTTCTTAGCTGAGGAGGCAACAAGCTGTTGGAAGTCAAACTGGAGAAGTATGGAGGATATATTTCTATATCTTAAACAACTTGCTCCTGAAACATAGTGAAGTTCCTTTATATAGGTGTGGATGTTTGGTTACTAATCGTTTGGCAGGGTGTTCTGATGCATCCAAGGCTAAATAACTGCTCTACAAGCAGGCCTGTTCTGCCTGGCTAAGGCTGATTAATTAATCTTAATTGCTTTCTAGGAAGAGAGAGCATAGGATATAATCAGGGAAGTGGATAACTGCACAGCCAGGCCTGTTTTCGTTGAAGCTGACTGGCAGTGATGAGTTGAAGCTGCTTTTATTAGCTGGGAGTACAGAGGCTGGCATTTATCTTACCCTAAGTAAAGGTGTTACTAGCTAGATTTTGCAGCACAGCTGAGAAAGGGCACCTTGAGAATTCGATGCAAGCTTGCCCAGTGCATATTGCACCTCAGCGTGCCGATCTGATTTCCAACATCTCTCTGCAGGTACTGCCGAGGTATCCTCCATTCTGGAGCAGCGCATCCTGGGAGCTGACACCTCGGCTGAGCTGGAGGAGACGGGCCGCGTGCTCTCCATCGGTGACGGTATCGCCCGCGTGTACGGCCTGAGAAATGTCCAGGCAGAAGAGATGGTTGAGTTCTCTTCTGGGCTGAAGGTAAGCTGTCACTAGTGAGTTCCTTTAGCACAGAGATAGTAGAAAGACAGTTTTTTAAGAAGAGCCTGAGGCTGTACTTGGAGGTACAGCTATGAACATTGCATTATCTTCATTGCAACTTCAATACATAGTAACTGGTGAGTTTTTTTTAATTTGTAACACTGCTTTCTGTATCAGCATCTGATTCTCAGCCAACGCTTGAACATTTGAGCTGTCTTTGTCTTCATTTAGGAAGTAAAAGGACTAACCTGGCACTGGATTTTTTCTTTGGTTTCAGGGTGTCTTTTCTGTTTGCTGCTTAATACATTATGCTTCAATACATTGTGCAGCTTACTGGCTTCTTGTAACCTTATCAGTGGGCTAGAGTTAAAACCTGTTTCAAGAGTACCGTAACAGCTCTTTGAGCAATTTTAATGATCCATTTCACCTTGGGCAGAGAAGAAGCCAGTCCTTTTCCCTTGGCCATCTTCTAGGCAAGAGAGTAATGTTGTACTTGAACCTTGCTTACCGTTTCTGTTCTTTTTAGAGAAACAATTGACTTGAGTGCTAGGCTCCTGGTGTATAACTGCCTGGTAAGTTGAAAACTTAGGCAGGTTCTCTAGCCCATGTGGAAGGAAATAGACTCTTGGTACACAAAAGCAGAACCTCGACTGTTCTCACAGGATTGAAGTAGATCATGTAGGATTTTGTACGCAGTGAAATAATCATGTCAATATCAAAGTTTTTATGCATGTCAGTATGAATTTTCTCAGGGTGATGTGATCTCTGTCCCAGGGTATGTCCTTGAATTTGGAGCCTGACAATGTTGGTGTTGTCGTGTTTGGTAACGACAGACTGATCAAGGAGGGGGATGTTGTGAAGCGGACTGGTGCCATTGTGGATGTTCCAGTGGGGGAGGAGCTGCTGGGCCGTGTTGTGGATGCCCTGGGCAATCCAATTGATGGGAAGGTAAGTGTAGCTGGGTGCTAACTACCTCTGCTTTTATCTCTGTGATACAGATCTCAGCAGTTTTTTCTGTCTTTTTAGGGTCCTGTTGCATCTAAGACACGTAGGAGAGTTGGGCTGAAGGCCCCTGGGATCATTCCCAGGATCTCTGTGCGTGAGCCCATGCAGACTGGGATTAAGGCTGTGGACAGCTTGGTGCCCATTGGTCGTGGCCAGCGTGAGCTGATCATCGGTGACAGGCAGACCGGGTAAGTTAATTACTCAAGCCTAAAATACTCCTTAAACAGAGACTCAGGTACAGCAGAGCTGGACACAGAGTTGGGTAGGGGCTGGGACAACCTCGGGCAGCTTAACTTACCAGCCTCTCTGTTCCACAGGAAAACTTCAATTGCAATTGACACAATAATCAACCAGAAACGATTCAACGATGGCACAGATGAGAAGAAGAAGCTGTACTGTATCTATGTTGCAATTGGCCAGAAGAGATCCACTGTTGCTCAGCTGGTGAAGAGGCTCACTGATGCAGGTATGAATTTTGGGAGATGGTTGAGCCTGGCCCCTAATTACATCCTGTTCTCCTTGTAATGATGAGTGCTGCTGTGACCTCTCCTGCCTGCAAGTGTAGACAGAATTCATATTACATGAGTGAATTACTTAATTTTGTGAACAAGAAATCCTTACAGCTCTGTGGGAGAAAAAACCTTCATNGGGCCGTGTTGTGGATGCCCTGGGCAATCCAATTGATGGGAAGGTAAGTGTAGCTGGGTGCTAACTACCTCTGCTTTTATCTCTGTGATACAGATCTCAGCAGTTTTTTCTGTCTTTTTAGGGTCCTGTTGCATCTAAGACACGTAGGAGAGTTGGGCTGAAGGCCCCTGGGATCATTCCCAGGATCTCTGTGCGTGAGCCCATGCAGACTGGGATTAAGGCTGTGGACAGCTTGGTGCCCATTGGTCGTGGCCAGCGTGAGCTGATCATCGGTGACAGGCAGACCGGGTAAGTTAATTACTCAAGCCTAAAATACTCCTTAAACAGAGACTCAGGTACAGCAGAGCTGGACACAGAGTTGGGTAGGGGCTGGGACAACCTCGGGCAGCTTAACTTACCAGCCTCTCTGTTCCACAGGAAAACTTCAATTGCAATTGACACAATAATCAACCAGAAACGATTCAACGATGGCACAGATGAGAAGAAGAAGCTGTACTGTATCTATGTTGCAATTGGCCAGAAGAGATCCACTGTTGCTCAGCTGGTGAAGAGGCTCACTGATGCAGGTATGAATTTTGGGAGATGGTTGAGCCTGGCCCCTAATTACATCCTGTTCTCCTTGTAATGATGAGTGCTGCTGTGACCTCTCCTGCCTGCAAGTGTAGACAGAATTCATATTACATGAGTGAATTACTTAATTTTGTGAACAAGAAATCCTTACAGCTCTGTGGGAGAAAAAACCTTCATTTTTGCTGTATCACAATTAGGAAGATGACTTTGAGGCCCCCAAACTGCTGAATTGCTTCTAGAAAAGTCATCCTATGGTTTTAGGTTTTTCAGCAGAGTTAAAAGCTTCATCTTGCCAGTCAGGCAGGCCTGGTGACAAACTGTGGCCTTCGAGTTGTTGTGGACTTGGCATTTGTCCCGTGTGTTCCTTGTGCCACTCAGTGTGAATGGCAGCTGGCAATGTGGTGAAGAGCTTTCACTGCCCAAACACAAGGCATTAAATGGTAGCATCTCTTCAGATGATCTCCATTACCAAGGCTCCACATTTAACAGAATTCACAGGAAATTGGGCACTTTGACCTCATGCCTGGCACCTGTCATGGAAATTTTACCACCACATTTTAAGGACAGTAATTTGTTTGAGATTGTACTGTCTTGTAGCAGCCAGGAAACTGTGGGCTTTCAGTGCAAAGAATTTTTTCTAGAACAAAAGCTTGTCTTAGTTTTAAGCTTTGTTTTAAATGGGAAAGAAGCCTGCAAGTGTTAGATGTTAAGTGCCACAAACTTGCCCTTGAGTGCTCCAGTCAGTTTTGGTAGCAGATGTGTTCAGCTGGTGTGCTGGGTTTTCCTGAAGCAGTGTAGTGACACTGTCTGGACTTGCTTTAGAACTGGTACTTCACGTGCTTGTTGTGTTTGCTGATTTTGGACATGATGATGGCATAATGCACTCAGAGGTGTCTCCAATCCTTTCCAGATGCCATGAAGTACACTATTGTGGTGTCTGCCACAGCATCTGATGCAGCACCCCTGCAGTATCTGGCTCCCTATTCAGGCTGCTCCATGGGGGAGTACTTCAGAGACAACGGGAAACACGCACTCATCATCTATGATGACTTGTCCAAACAGGTCAGGAAACTTCGGTTTTAGGCCTGTGCATGGCATTGGTGTTTGTAGCTGTAAGGTTTAGAAATGTACAATGTTGAGTGAGGTGCTGAGCTCTGAAGGCTGCCTTTTACCCACGCAGGCCGTTGCCTACCGTCAGATGTCTCTGCTGCTGCGCCGCCCCCCCGGCCGTGAGGCCTACCCGGGTGACGTGTTCTACCTGCACTCTCGCCTGCTGGAGAGAGCGGCCAAAATGAACGACTCTTTCGGGGGCGGCTCCCTGACCGCCCTGCCTGTCATCGAGACTCAGGCTGGGGACGTGTCTGCTTACATTCCAACCAATGTCATCTCCATCACTGATGGACAGGTAGGCCTTCCTCACAGCCCAGCATCTCTGTGGTCTCTGAGCTGGTCTCTGGCTTCTGAACAAAACAATGATACGATTCTATCCTGCAGATTTTCTTGGAAACTGAGTTGTTCTACAAAGGTATCCGTCCAGCCATCAACGTTGGTCTGTCTGTGTCCCGTGTGGGTTCTGCTGCTCAGACCAGGGCTATGAAGCAGGTAATTGTGAAACTGCTGTTCCTCATCATGCTAGGGATGTGTGTAGGCCTTCTAAGCCATTTCACCCTGACGAGCTGTGAACAGACAGTGAACAAAGATTTGTATCTCTTAGTGTTATGAAATTATAGAAGAACAAACTTTAGAAATCTCTTTAATGCTTCCAATTGCCTGCTGAGAAAGGCATGGAGAAAGGGAAATAGTGTCTGCATAAAGATGTAGGATTACATTTTGATGTGTTGGACTGGGTACTGATCACTTAGAAATAGAGAATGCTCTCTTAACCTCAGACTTTAAATCCAGACATAGAATTAGAGAGATTTAATATCAGCAGTTGCTGTTTTAGGGGAGAAATAGCATGCTCATGGTAACGTGTGGGATTTTTGTAATATTTATAATCATCTGTCAGTTTTTAGATTGACTTGTCGGGAATGCAAGGCTGAGCTGACTTGTGACATCTGTCAGATAACGTTCAGACTCCTGCACAAACTTAGAGGTGATCACAGTGGCTCTGACTTGTACCTGCAGGTGGCCGGTACCATGAAGCTGGAGCTGGCTCAGTACCGGGAGGTCNTTTTCTTGGAAACTGAGTTGTTCTACAAAGGTATCCGTCCAGCCATCAACGTTGGTCTGTCTGTGTCCCGTGTGGGTTCTGCTGCTCAGACCAGGGCTATGAAGCAGGTAATTGTGAAACTGCTGTTCCTCATCATGCTAGGGATGTGTGTAGGCCTTCTAAGCCATTTCACCCTGACGAGCTGTGAACAGACAGTGAACAAAGATTTGTATCTCTTAGTGTTATGAAATTATAGAAGAACAAACTTTAGAAATCTCTTTAATGCTTCCAATTGCCTGCTGAGAAAGGCATGGAGAAAGGGAAATAGTGTCTGCATAAAGATGTAGGATTACATTTTGATGTGTTGGACTGGGTACTGATCACTTAGAAATAGAGAATGCTCTCTTAACCTCAGACTTTAAATCCAGACATAGAATTAGAGAGATTTAATATCAGCAGTTGCTGTTTTAGGGGAGAAATAGCATGCTCATGGTAACGTGTGGGATTTTTGTAATATTTATAATCATCTGTCAGTTTTTAGATTGACTTGTCGGGAATGCAAGGCTGAGCTGACTTGTGACATCTGTCAGATAACGTTCAGACTCCTGCACAAACTTAGAGGTGATCACAGTGGCTCTGACTTGTACCTGCAGGTGGCCGGTACCATGAAGCTGGAGCTGGCTCAGTACCGGGAGGTCGCTGCCTTCGCCCAGTTCGGCTCTGACCTGGACGCTGCCACGCAGCAGCTGCTGAACCGCGGTGTGCGCCTGACAGAGCTGCTCAAGCAGGGCCAGTACGGTGAGTGCCCTGGGCTTGGCAGGTCTGGGTGCCTGTTAGTGCCTCGTGCTAATGAGGTTGGGCTTGATTAGCATTTATTGTGTCTGTTCTGTGCACGTGGAAAATGCAGATTTGCTTGAACTGAGCTGTCTGTGTGCGCTTGGTCTTCCAAGGACTGTTGTGTCCTGATGGAAGAGTTCCAGTGGTGTGAGTGCTGTCTTTTCCTGCAGTTCCCATGGCTATTGAGGAGCAGGTGGCTGTCATCTATGCTGGTGTAAGAGGTCACTTGGACAAGCTGGAGCCCAGCAAGATCACAAAATTTGAGAGTGCTTTCCTAGCTCATGTACTGAGCCAGCACCAGGCACTCCTCTCCACAATCAGGTATGGTGGTTTACCTTGCTTTATCCCAAGGGTGTTGATGTCTGGAGTGCAGATAATGGTCACTGAATTGTTAATTCAGTGTATCCTAGAACATGAGGCATTCAGCTGGCTGTATCAGAACTGGGGGTTAAATCAGCCTTCCTCAGCTTCAGCTCTTAGGAAATGCAGCTGATGCTTAAAGTGAACCCTCTTGCATTGTGTCTCCTATAACCTGTTCCTGAAATAATTTAATTCAATCAGTTCCTGTATTGTGGACAGCTTTGAGCTGTGGGGATGCTGTGGGTTAAGTGCTGCTGAGGGAACTGTTGGGGATTGAGTATTTCCGTAGTCCTGTCCTGGAAACTGGTCCTGGCTTTCTTTGTCATGAAGAAAATCATATGCCTTCTGTCTCTGGGGCACTGCTCTGTGGGTTGGGCCTTGCTGGAACATATATGGCCGTTCTGAAAGTTGTGAGCAAACTTCAGTTCTTAATCAGGACTGGCTCTTTTAGGTGAAGGGATGGCCTGTCAGCGGGATGTCTTCATGCACCAAACGTGTTCATTTTTCTATTGAATTTGTTAAAAATGGGGAGGTTTTTTGTAAAGCTTCTCTGTTTGTCTCAGGGTTTGATTGCTGTGTCAGAATTTAACTGAGCTCTTCCCACAGGACCGAAGGGAAGATCTCTGACCAGACAGAAGCAAAGTTGAAGGAAATAGTCACAAATTTCTTGGCTACTTTCGAGGCATAAACTCTTAAAACTGTTCTAACAGACCAGGCTGTTGTGGTCCGGTGTTTCCAGCTCCGTTGAAGACGAAAGCATGTGCGACTTGAATGTACAGATCTCGGTGAGAATAAAGGTTCCTGTGTAAAAAGGCTCTGTTCTGAATGTAAAAACACTGTGTTCTGAATGATTACTTTTTGTCTCTACTTCTGGCTCGCTGTTGCGCCTGTAAAACCACAGAGCTGAACTCCCTAGACATAGCCCTGCTAGAGGAACTCTGCAGATCTTTGAGTTGAGTGGGCAAACTCGCCGTGCCAAAGCAGGAGAGCGACAGAGCTGGGTGACCTTCACAGCTCATCGTTTGTGGCAGGCAGCTTATCCTGCAGTAAGGCAGTGCAGCTGGGGAGGCAGCTTAGGCTGACCTCTCACCGGGATAACCCCCTCCGGACCACAGGGCAGTCTGACTGACAGCATTTCTTGGAATTGCTGTCAGACCAGTCCTCATGCTTGGCCGTTGGAATGCTGGTCCTTGTGTCTCAGGTCAGCTGCAGGTGTAGCTGTCACAGTAGTAGTAGCTAGAGATTTAAATTGAGAATCCCAGAATGGTTTTGGAGAGGACCTTGAAGATCATCTTGCTCCACCCTTCTGTCATGGACACCTACCACTATTCCAGTTTGTTCCAAGCCCTGTCCAGCCTGGCCTTGAATGCTGCAAGGGATGGGGCAGCCACAGCTTCTCTGAGCAGCCTGTGCCCAGGCCTCACAGCAAGAATTTCTTTCTAATATCCCATCTAACCTTGGCCCCTGTCATTATTAGGCCGTAGCTCCTTGTCAGTCCAGGGCCATGTAAATAGTCTCCATCTTTCTTGTTAGCTCCCTTCAGATGCTGGAAAGCCACTGTTAGGTCACCCCACAGCTCCCTCTTCTGCAGGCTGAACAATTCCAATTCACTCAGTAGAGCTGCTCCGTCCCTCTGATCATTTCGTGTCTCCTCTGGATTCACTCCAGCAGCTCCACGTCCTTGTGCTGCTGGAGCCAGGGCTGGGGCAGCTCTGCAGGTGGGGTCTCACCTGAGCACAGGGGCACAATCCCCCCTGCCTGGGGAATCAGCCCAGGGCAGGGGGCTTTCAGGGCCAGAGCAAGATTGCTCTTGTGTGCACTGTCCCCAGTTAACTTCTGTACAGGAGCATCCTGCCTCCCAATCTCTGGAGTTACAGGCAGCTGGAAACATTCTCACACAGTTCAGGCTAAGAAGCTTCTCTTGTTAATGACCTCTGTGCTTTGAGAGAGTGAGCTCTGAGTGGGCAAAAATAAACACACCCTTGGAATCCAGAGACGGCAGATACCTTTTTGGGAACAGTGCTATGCTCCAGGAGGATGGACTCCTGTGCGGATCTTTGGTCTTTCACCATCTTCTTTCTTTTACCCCACAGCCCCAGAACAGGTGGGTGAGGGGCCTCACAAGTATGAGGGAATATTGCTGTGGAACATTTCCACTCTGATCTGCCCAACATCTCCTATTCCTTCCAGGACAGCTTTTACAGCTTGTGACTGTTTCTTGCCCAGAGACTAAACCCTGGTTACTACTTGATGTTGCTGTGCCGTGTGTTTCTTACATGCTGCTGTAGTTGGAAAGCCCTGAGCTCTAAGGTGTCTTAGTCCAAAACTGCACAGAGATGTATTTTTTTTTTGGTAACTTAAGATAGGTGTTCCAAGGTTCTGGTTTCTGCCCTCTTGCTGCTGTGATCCAGGAAGGTGGTAACTTCCTCATGGAAGCACCATGTGCTAAATGCATCCAGTTGGGTCACAGTGAAGATCCTCCACAGTGAAGTGGGTGAAGGTTTTGGAGGATGCAGGTCACAGGTCCCGAGTGGTGCCATGGGCTGCACTGGCCAAGAGGTGGGGCTGGGAAGCTGGGAAATGGCGAGTGGATCACCCGACCACAGTGGTTGGGTTTGTAAAGGACCCTAAAGGTCATCTATGTCCATCTGCCGTGGGCAGGACACCTGATCACAGGTTGCTCCAAGCCACATCCAGCCTGGCCTTGGACACTGCCAGGGCTGGGGAGCAACAGCTGCTCTGGGCAAAACTGTGTTGTGGCCTCACCATCCTCACTGGAAATAGCCTCTTCCCAGTATCCCATCTATCCCTGCCCTCTCTCAGTGGGAAGCCATTCCCCCTTGTTCTGTTACTCTGCACATGTCCAAAGTCCCTCTCCAGCTCTCTTAGAGCCCATTTAGGTGCTTGATGGTGTGGATTCATGGTTTGTGCTGCCTTGTGTCAGAAGGCTGTGCACATGGTTACTCTGCCTAAGTCAGCCTCAGATTACAATTGAGCAGACCTATTTCATTAAGTTGAAGATGCCTTTTTTTTTTACATTACTGGAGTGTTTTTGCTGTCCCTGTCCGCAAGCAGAGGCAGCAGTTGAGTGTGGTGGGTGTGATTGAGGCATTTCGGTACATAGTGTTCGAGCTCCGCTTTCAGATTTTCCAAGCATTGCTCAGATGTCCCTCATGGAGTGCTTTGTGTCAGGCAATGGCCCCAATAAACTGTGACACGAGATGAGTGTGGTGAGGGAAGGTTGTGTGTGTTCAGGAGCAGCTGGGAAGGGGCTGAGCCTGGAGCAAAGGAGGCTCAGGGGGGCCCTTGTGGCTCTGCACAGCTCTTGCCAGGAGGGGACAGCCAGGGGGAAACAGGGACAGGACAGGCAACAGCCTGCAGCTGGGCCAGGATAGGTTTAGATTGGATATTAGGAAAATTTCTTGACCTGGAGAGTTTTCCTGCGCTAGCACAGGCTTCCCAGGGGGGTGGTGAAGTCCTCATCCTTAGATTAAAAAGTCTCGTGGATGTCAATGTGTGGGGCATGGGTTAATGGTGGGCTTGGCCGTGTGGGACGTGGTTGGATTCGATGACCATGGAGGGCTTTTGCAGCCTGAGCGATTCTCTCATTCCATGAAACCTTCCCAAAATATTCCTGAAGCTCCGAGCGGGGCCGGCAGGGTACTGCAGGTGGCGTGCGCACGGCTGTGCAGCCGCCGGGCGAGCTGCTCCCGCTCCGCTCCATCTTTCCTTGGGGAAGCCGCGCGGCTCAGCGGGATCGGCCGTCACGGCTGGGTTTGTCCCGGCGCGCTGATGCCCGAGCCTCCGTTCCC
>VYXF01008735.1:0-27276 GCA_013397295.1 Polioptila caerulea
GCCCTCCCTCGCTGGTGGCGTCGGGTGCTTGCGCTGCGCGGCTGTCGCGGCGGTGGGGTGGTTCGGATGTGTCGCGATGGGATCCTGTAAGGCCGCTGCTTTTCGGGTGGATCGCTTGAGTCTTGAGATTGTGGAGTTGGAAGCGTTTAGGTGTTAAAGAAGCACGCGGGTCTCGTGTGTGGGCTGGAGACGACAGGCTGAAGGTTGGGTGATGCTCATCAGGATCCCGTTCGCATCCGAACTCGGCTGTGAGAATGCAAATGAATGAGAAATAGTGATGGCACAAATGCAAAGTAATGCAGATAAGGGATCGTACTTTGAGTAATTACAACAAAAAAGCGCAATTAAGTTTCTAGAGGCTAAATTAATCCGAGTTTGTCATCCTTTCGGGAGTCGTCTCTCTTGTATCTTTCTTAGGCTTAAAAAAAAAATTCCCCTAATTTAAAACATGGCTATACTAATTAGAATAGTATTTCTAGGCAAAGCTGCTTTTCAGAATCTGAGTGTGCTTGTGTTCTGTTCCCACTTAGCAAGGTATGAACTTTCACTCCTGATAAATATACAGGTGTGCGAACTGTCAGCATGGAGAGAAAACAGCTGGCCTTGTGCTTTAAATGTTATGATGTATTTTAGAGTGGCAGCAACGAAGCAGGAGAGAGCAGTTTCGGGGTTTTTTTTTTTCTTCGTGTCTTTATGTATTTTCAGTGTAATTAGGAACCAGATAAGGAATTTTTTCAGCGGGGGAAGTTTATAACTTCCTGGTACTAGCTAGCTTTTGTTGGGTTTGTTTTTTGTTGGTTTGTTTTTTTTTTCTTTTAGCTGCCGTTTTGTAATGTAACACGATAGTAAAGAGGAAGTTCATGAGTGTTGTTTGGTCTCTGTTAGAATTTGTGCAGTTTATGGAGCCATAGGTAGATTACTGCTTTTTCAAATCAAATCATGTTGTTTCCAGTTGCTGAAACTGGGGTGTGCTGTAACAAAGCTTTCCCTATCCTTCCTCTTTCCCTTGATTCCTTAAGTTTTAGCTTTTATATTTTTTAGATTCTGGGCTGCTTTAGTTCTGAGTTTCATATTAGGGCTGCTAATAGCGCTGATAGCTCCTGATAGTTGTTGCAGAAGGTTACAAGTGGATAGATTCTTGCTTTTTAGAAATGACAGACTTGGGGCCACCAGGGATTTGTTCAGAGCAGTGACATCAGAGTTAAAGGGCAACGCTTCTCCCATCTGTGTCTCCTTGCAGTCACCTTGGGCCGGAGGGTTTCGGGTGATACTTTCACATCTTCCACAAGATCCACAGCTGCTCTGCTTTCACACGCAGATGTTGACAGAGAGTCTGTTCACCGGGCACTCCTGCCCATGCAAGAAAATGACAAATCGGGCAGCTCCTCCAGAGCCTGCCTGCTTGGAGCAAAGGAAGGAGACAGAACCCTTCATCGGGTTGTCACTTTGCTTGGTGGCAGCATGTCACACTTCCTCCCTCACGGCACAGGCTTTAAACTTGAAACCATCGCGGATTTCTTGGCATTGAGGGGTCAGATGGAAGTCTGTTCTCAGTTTTAGGGATTGTCTTTTTGTTCCTCTTTGTATTGCTCAAAATGTGAGAATAAAACACCCTTCAGTTCTTGAATGAGCTGAACTCTGAGCTGTCACTGTTTCTACCTCTTTTCCTTGCTGAACTCTCAGAGCTGTCACTGCCTCTACCTCTTTTTCTTGCATCTATAATTGGGACACTCGATCTCCTATATTCTCTTTAAAATTATTCAGTGTTGTATTCAGGGCAGGGGGGGGAAAAAGCAATGCAATAACAAAAAGAATGACAGGCAGGTTATAATGTTTAGCACAATGTTTCTATTGCTAGCATATGTATAGGCAATTAGAATTAATTACCAAGACAAATTAAACTCTTAAGAACTTAGATGAAGGATTAGCTAGATTTTTTTTCTTTTCTCCCATTTCAAATTCTTTGTAGAGTAGCTGTGGGCAGGTAGGTAATAAATACGAGTAGCTGTGCATTTCTCTTCCAGAATTAGTGAGAGTTTAGGTTTTGGCATATCTCACATTTGTTTGACAGAGCAGGACCTGAGGAGGACGGGTCTGTAGTGACTGTGTGGGAGCTAACAGACCTCTGTGTGTGTGTGTGTGAGAGCAGATTGTGAAATAGTTAAGCTGTGCCATCAGCAAGCACTTTGCTGATTCACAGAAATAGGGAACACTGGGCACTTGGCTGCAGAGTGCTGGTAATATCTCTCATTTGCACAAACACTTCTGTGTGTTTCCTCTCTACACAAAACGTGATGACACTGATAATCACGGCAGAGATGATAACGTGATTCTTGAATAGAGAGAGAGGCAGCCAAAATGAACAAGAAAGAATGAAGTTTAGTGTTGAGTCTCTGCAGGCTGCCGTGTCACCGGGCTTTACTTTCCCACAAGCACACCTGCTGCTGAGCAGTGGGTTTACCTTCAATGACATTTGTTTTGACCACAGCCCTGTAGAGATCACTGAGCCCAGAGTTATAAAGTTAAGGGCTCTTGAGAGGTGAGAAAATAGCCCTCTCAAGCGAGTATTAATAGATCGTGAAGGGAAATTGTTGGTTAAAGCAGCAAGAGTTAAAGACCTCAAGCAATCGCGCTCCTGTAGTTTCGAGCGGCGAGGCTCTGGCTAGTTTTGGCAAATCAATGATGTCTGTGGGTGTCCTGCATGTCTGGTTAGCAGCTATGCAAGCATGAGAATCTCCCAGTAAGGAGATTAGTAGGCACTTTGCCCTAATGTTGTCATTTTAACTTGTAAAACAGATTTTTAATTTAGTGTGTGGATCAGTGTTTGTGCTGATCCATGCAACAGCATAAGTAAATTGAAGTGTGAAAGTTAAAATAGCCATACACAGATGTGTGAGCATGGTTTTGTGAGAAGCTCAGACTTCTGTTCTCTCTGAAGCAAGCTTTACGTCATTTTTAGGCTTTTTTGTTATCAATGCCTGCCTTCCCCTTCCCTTTTGCTGGACTTGCTTGTTTTCCAGAAAGACAAAATAATGCAAAGCTCATCTAAAGGAGGGTTAGGTAAAGACCTGGGAAGCATCTAGAAAAGGGACAATCCTCCTGAGTAACTGCAGCTAGTGTAATGTGTATTTAATGTGACAGCTCATGGCTGGTGATCATAAAGTTATTTAAAATCTACCTGATGGGAGGTGGTCAGTTTAGAAACTGCATTTTGACTGACTGTTAGAAAGGTCTGTAAGGAGTCCTGAACCACAGTTCCCAAAGATTTTGACCCCAAATGCAGTCTGAAGTGGAAGTGCATTGTACTTCTGAAGGTTTTGCAGAGGCTCCAGTTGTTGAAGACCATCCCATGCTCTCACACGGTGGCGGATGCAGTTCCACCACTGCCTGTAGGTGCGTGACAGATAAATGTGCATTCAGTTCAGACTGAGGTGACGTCTCCGATGTCGTTCTTTCCATTCATCCCTTCTCTGCTGCTCTTGATTACTTTATCTCTTAGGTTATAATATTTTCCTACTTTGGGTATGAACGGCTACAGCGCTGGAAATGTTTTGCGATCAACAAATCCCAGGCATGAAGTTCGAGCTTTGTGTTGGCAGGGGTGCCTAAACCATTGTAGGTGCAGCAAAAGAGAAGTCTTGATTATGGAGTTAGGATTGGAATCCACCCCTTCGCCAAAACCCGTGTGCTGTGGGACTCACAGGCAGCATAGACCTTGGGCAAAAGGAAGTGGGGAATCTTTTACCCTTTCAGCACTTTCAGTATATTTAATAACTGTTTTGCTTATTATGTTGAAGTCCAAGCAGTTTTTTTTTCCAGTGATGTGCCACAGGATATTGTCTGTCCTGTTTGTTTGTGATGCTCAGCCTTGCTTGAGGAGGATGCTATTATATGAAGATGACAGAGAGCTCAGTAGACATTTCCATAAGCTACGTTCTTCTGATTGTGTAGCACTGTGATGATTCAACTTCAACAATATTTACTTAGCCTCTGTTGTTTGTTTTTCACATGCCATCCCACTGTTGTCACTGTTTGATTGACTGTCCTGTTTGATGTTCTCAGTGAGATATATTAAATAGCTTGTTATTGTCTGGCAATAAAACATCTCTTGAAAAGTACTTGGGCTCTTGCTAAGTTAATGTCTTTCTAACCCACACCCCCATACCCCCCCCATTTAAGAGTTCTGCTGTCTCTTATTCTCATCTATCACTCTGTGTTTCCTGAAAACCTCCCTTCTGCCAATAGCTTTTCTGAGGTTTCATTGTCTGGGGAGATACTGCAAATAGAAACCAGCCCCGTGGGAGATGGGCAGCTCAAAATGTAGAATTCAATACAAGCAATCAGGTATTTTTTGAGCTCACAGTGATAGTTTTCCACCCAGTAGGGTGGGGTTTTTTTTGCATAATTTTAATAGTTTCTGCTGCACTGTGACAGGAACTAAATCAATCAATTCTGAGCAAATCTTCACTTTCAGAGGACGATTAAGAGAACACAGCAGTTGACAGTACCAGTGCTTCAAGAGGATAGCCATTCTTAAAACTGTATTATTCCTAAAAATGTTCACAGTTCCCTCAAAATAATGATTTGGGTTTTGTTGTATAAAATCTTCTTTCATCAGACACGTTTTTTATGATGGTTATAAGAAGCTATAGCTGAGATGGAGGGAAAGGTGTCTTTTTTGCTAATTACTTCCATGACATGGATGCCATGGGTGTTTCATCCGAATCTGTTCTCTTACTCCACCTTCACCATGTGCATATACATAAAAATAAAGAGGAGATCTTCTGATACATTAGACCAATAGGAAAGATGATAATGTAAATCAAAAGTCTAGAAATTGTGATTCTTGCATCTTGTGCTGTTTTTTCAGCTCTACTGTGTCCTAACCGTGAAAATATTTTATTTTTAAGGTGGCCCTGAGCCCTACATTGAAATATTTGAGCAACCCAGGCAAAGGGGCATGCGTTTCAGATACAAATGTGAGGGAAGATCAGCAGGCAGCATTCCAGGAGAGCACAGTACTGAAAACAATAAGACCTTCCCTTCCATCCAGGTAAATACCGCTTTTATCCGGGAATTACCATTGCCCACGTAACCGTGGTGCTCGTAGCTATGTGTTGGATTCTGCACAGTAAATACAATGCTTTTCATCTCTTGTTCTGGGATTCTTTCCTTGGCATGCAAATGGACTTGCAGCAGAGTGGGAAAAGAGTTACTTGCTCCTGGTCACGAAAAGATTTGGTTTACAAAAAGAGGAGAAGGTGCAGAGGTGTTTTACAAAGTGCTGCTAGAGGGGACGCAGTGAAGACTCAAGGTCTGGGAGCCATTCATTAGTAGCTTTCTCTGTATGCACGTTTGCTCTGCTTTCTTAGTGGGGTGATGTGGGTTTGGCTTGTCGGTTTGGACTGCAGCACGAATTTTGGGAGAGCGTTGAAGGAATTTGCCTACAAAACGTGGAAAGGCTTTGAAACGTTTGCTGGGCACGACATGAAAGGCGGCGCTTTGTACGAGCGAACAATCGCCCGTGACGCCGCGAACGGGCTCTGCAAAAGACACCAGCTTCAAGTGTGTGAAGTCAGAACTTAAAAGTGAGCTGAGAAAGGGGAATTGTGTCCTCAGAGCATCTGCAGTGATGATGAGTTGGGTGGTTGCACCGTGGATGGGTTGGGAAATCCAGAATGAAGGGATTCAGAGGAGGCCCTGACAACTGTGATCAAAGCAGGGACAAAGATAGACAGCAGAGCCAGAATGGAACCTCTTGGGCAGTAGCTTTCATTGGTGGGATAAAGGAGACCCTAGACAGGTAGGGTAAGAGAAAAGAATTTCTGGTGCCCTCTCTGATGTTTAAGTTGCCAGTGTTTCTTTGATCTCTTTCAGTTTGGAGGAAGTCTGTCAGAGTGAGATTAGAGGAGAAAGCTCAAATTTTAAATGGGAAGTTAAGGGCACTTGCCATCTTCCTGCCCAGGAACAGAGGCTGTGTATCTGTGTTTGCAAAGTGTGCAAGTGTAAAAAAACCAGTGTGGAGCCCAAAATGGAGTCTCTGGAATCACAGCAGGAAACAAACAGATAGAGAAGATATGAAATGTGACAAATATGAAGTGTTTTATGCTGAGGCACAAAAGCTCTTGAACAGGGAGGGTTTGAGAAGGAGAGTGTTGGCAGTCGTGTTGAGTGGCAGAGTGAGTCTCTATTGCATGAAGCACCTGTGGAAGCTGGTCCAGCCCTGGAGCCAGAATCACCAAGGGAAGAAGCAAAGAAGGTTTCCCTTTGACTATCACAGTGCCAGATTTGGTTAGGGAATGCAGGAAACGGAGATGGTGCCAGACTCATTTTTTCAGCACTCTGCCAATTGAACAAGGAACTGTGTGGGCTGTTGGCAGGAGTACTTGCACAGGCTCTCAGCCTAACTCTGTGTCAGGGCACAAGCTGAATGGGCTGAATCAAGCCTTGATTCCTCTTCTCTTGGACCCTGCTGTGCATGAAGGCCAGGCAGAAGTCAAAGGGGAGATGGGACATGGGTATGTGACCATGCAAGCCTGGCCAAGTTTGTTCTTTTGAAAGGCGACTATTGATGACAGAGCTGATTGTACTGATAGCAGGTGATTTCTAGGTGAATTCCTGCCTCCCTGAAGCCCGTGGGAGGCTTTAGTGCTGATTAGGTTCCAGGGGAGTCCCCTCTAGAGATGGAAACGTGAAGAGAGGGGCCAGGAAGAGATTAAATTTCGTAGTGTGGTTATGAAGATGAACATCAAGGGGGAACTGGAGAACCAAAAGCAGCTAGATCAGGCTTAATGTTCATGGGGCGGAGTGTAAAATGAGGGAGAAATGATGTAATGATTGAACGAAGTGAAGGAGTAGTAGAAGTATCATTGTAAGGGTAAAAAAGTAACAGTGGCTCGTATGAAGACTGAATAGAGCCAAATTGGATATTGATGCAAACAGATGGTGACAGGTAAAAGAGCACAGTTCAAGTCAAAAGGTTTGAGGTGTTGACTAAAAAGGATTGTGATGCATCCTTGGGAGTCTCAGGAGGAGGAAAGAAAGGGAAGGAGAGGAACTGTGGAAGTGGAGGAGGAGAGCTCACCTCTGCAGAAACGCATGCCTGAGTAAGTCTTGTACTTGCTTTCAAGTTTTTATGTGTCAAACAATTTAGGCCAAACTGTTTTTCCTCCTTCTTTTTTTTCCCTTTTACCCTCCCGCACACTCAGTGACTTCACTGGCAGCCATCAGCTTGAGGTTGCTTTTATGCACCTGAGAAAGGAGCATTGAATTGGCTGATGACTGCTGTGAAAGCTCTGGTAGGAGCTTGAGACTTCTACTCCCCAGCTGGAATGTAAGATTGAATACTCGTCTGAGAATTAGTTGGGAAAAAATCCAGCAGCTTCAGAGGAGATTGTGTCATGCTGGATCTGTTAAGATCCTCTTTCACTACTCAGTGTTCCATGCACAGGTAGTATCCTCATCCCTGAGGCTTTATGAGTTTTTTTCCTAAAATCTTTGGAGGTAGACTTGTTCTTCAAGCAACATTTCTTTTGGTCACCTGCGTAGCTCTGGTGTTTCTTCTGTAAAGCGTTTTAGCATAAAATCTATTTTCTGTAACAGGTGGGGACTGATAGCTAAAATCCTGAAAATACCCCACGTTTTTTTGTAGATTCTGAACTATTTTGGAAAAGTCAAAATAAGAACTACGTTGGTAACAAAGAATGAACCCTACAAGCCACACCCTCATGATCTGGTTGGGAAAGACTGCAAAGATGGCTACTACGAAGCTGAGTTCGGGCCAGAACGGCGAGTCCTGTCGTGAGTAATGATGTTGCTTGGGACTTTGATTAATTATGCAAGGGATTTGCTAATCTTGTGTTTTAAAACTCATATTAATGATTAAAAGAGCAATTAAGGTGCTGTCCCTGCTGTAGTTTACTAATCCATCTCAGGGAACTTCCCTTGGAAGTATTTCCTTCTTTTTTCGATACTACACTTGTGCTTTTTCTTTCCTGTCACCCTTTTCTTTCCTTTATCCATTCTCCCAATGTCTGTCTTCTTTTCCTTTCTCCCACTTACTTTCCTCAGTCTTGTTCATTAGTCTTGAGCATTACTCTTTCCTACGTGTAAAAATGATGAGTAATAGAAAGGGTAGCAGCTCTAGAATTCGTACTTCGTGGTGATGAGGGAAGTTCACATCTTCCATGGAAATTATATTTGGACTTTTTGGAGAAAGTTTGTAGTGGCTGAGCATCATGTATTTTAGAAGATAGTGGTTGTGACACGTCTAGAAATGTGTTAGTAGCTGTCACTGTTGTTGCTCATTGCTTGGGTTGAGTTTTCTTTTTGAGTGAAAATACAGATCCTGCTCAGGCCCAGCTCTGAAGAGTAAGTGTGCCTCGGAAGGAGCTGCTTGTGGATGCAGTGAGGAAAAACTCAGGGTGTGTACAAGACATTTCTCAGTGCTATTAAGAATATCTCAAATACAGTTGTATTTGTTGGTGTTTCCTCTAAGTTTACCAAGTCTCTCGTGTAATGAAATAAAAGCAGAATAAGCTGCAGCAAACATGGAGTGATTATTGCTGGAGAGGGGGATTTAGAACTGGCAAGCCGTTTGTGGTTCACAGTTTGCAATGTAGGAAATATGGGAATAGGCTATTGCTTTGGGGTAAGCATAACTGAGCTGGGAAGAAGATCAGGTAAATATTTCAGTGTATAAGTAGCTCTTACACACAGCTCCCAGGCCAGTGGGATTCTGTTGGTGTTGGTGAAATTGCTCCATATTTATGTGGGTTTCATCAGCTGGACACCATTAAAGGAGAGAGCTGAAGACACATCTGTGTTGAAGGTGGTGATTGCCTGATGGTGAAATGAGCAGTGGAGAGGCTTCTTCAGCACCCAGCCCAGGCTCAGGGGGTCACGGATGTGCTGCGGTGCGTTCCGGTGGCACGGGGCACGCTGACTCGCAAACATCCACAACTCTAACAGGACCTTGCACCTTCCTCTGGCCATCCATTCACCAGCTTCCCCTTTGTCTTCTCAGATGGAGCTTCCTCAGCCAAGGTCAAAGGAAGTCTGCTGTTCTGGCCCAGCCCACTTCCTCCCCTCAGCTCTGTGCCTGCTGATCCGGAGCAGAAAAGCCCGATTGCTTAACACCTTTTCTGGCTCTGTGCTCCCATCACCGAGTGCAGGGAGACAATTGTTTCTCCTCTTGGCATTTGGTTGCACAAGGTTCAGTGTGGAGGCACGAGGCAAGCCTGTTAGAGAGGCCATTACAGGATGTCTGTCACGCCAAGACACACTGGGATGCTCTGCAAATATTTATTTGCAGATTGTGATTTCATCTCCATTATATGTTTGCATCAAATCCCGTCCTTTGGCATGAGGCCATGCCTCTGTTTCACTTCAGGCACTGGTGCTTGTTTGCTCCATCCATGAATTCTTCTCAATATTTTTA
This sequence comes from Polioptila caerulea, assembly GCA_013397295.1. NCBI lineage: Eukaryota > Metazoa > Chordata > Aves > Passeriformes > Certhiidae > Polioptila > Polioptila caerulea. The sequence goes on from VYXF01008735.1 coordinate 9,440, forward strand.
GGATATGAGCCTCTCAGTTTCCTACAGAGTAGTAAGTGGGCTTCTTTCATTTTATTGATAATGTGAAACTGTGAGCTTTGTGTTTGACATTGGAGATCCTGATGGGAGGAGGCTCGACACATTCCCTTTGAAATGTTTCCAGCATCGGTACACTCATTTTTTTTAGCAAATCATTGGTTGCTTTAAGATGAAAGAACAGTATGATCCATAATTGGATCTGGATGTTTAAAGTCATTTTCCTTTTTGTGGCTGGTGACTCAATCTTCACATTCTTCTCTTCGAGTCCGTGTTGGAGAAAAGCCTCATCCAGTACTAGTGAGCAGGAGATGTCCTCTGTCAATAGTGTTTCTGGCTCTTTACTCTTGCTGAGCATCCCAAATTGAGCAAAAATACCATTTTTTTTTTTCTCCTCAGTAGAAGTGCAATTGTTAATCACAGATTTTGGGCTGTTCTGAGTAATTACTCTGCTTTCTGCTGTTCAAAGTTCCCCATGTTTTAAAGTTCTCTCTCTCTCTTCTCTGCCTGTGGTATAATGATCTTTGTACTGCTGCCCAAACTTGATCAGAGCCCTCCCGGGCCGAGACATCAAGGCAAGAGTATGAAAGTCAGAGCTTGTGGGGCTGCCTGTGTACTCAGATTTTTACTTCCTAGTTTCCTCTCTCTACAAGGATGATATCATAGTTTTTTTAGATGTTTTTCATTTTTTCTCTCTCTCTCTCTCTCTCTCTCTCTTCCTACTTCTCCCTCTCTCTTCTCGTTATCTCACTTGCTTCCTGTCAGCGCCCATCGATGTGAAACCCCACAGCCCTGCCAGGGCTCTCAGCAGTTCCTCCTCTGCCCCAGCCTCTGCTTAGGCAGGGTTAAACACACACTTTCACTGTGACAGCAGCACAGGCTCAGAAAACATTGATAGTCTGAGAATTTTGGGCTGCTGAAAAGCCTCCTGTCCACGAGAGGCTTCCTCTGGGGGCATAATAAGGAACTGCTCCTGTTTGTGGACTTTGAAGCATGCTTCAAACAACCTGTGGAATACAGTGGGTATTCTGAGGGGGGCAAAATACTGTGTGCTGTGATGAAGCCCTAAGGAAAGTGCTTCCTCCAGGAGCGGGTGGAAAGAGGATTGCTCATGAAGGTACAGTCCCAATCTGAATGTCAGCAGCCACAATACAAAGGCCAGGTGCTTCAGTGAGTTATGAGATGCTGCTGTGTTCTGTTTTCCCCTAGGTCACATCATGTTCAGTTTGCAGAGGAAGCCTGTGCCTTCCTCTAGCAGCAGAGGTTCTGGAAGTGGAGCCTGATGGCAGAGGCTTTGGGAATCTCTGAACACAGCGTGTTGGGCACAGACAGGAGAGTTAAGGGAAATTAAACTTAATATCATGCTAGGATAGTCCTGTTCAGAAGTGTACAAGCACTCTTGGCAGGAACAAGGAGTATCTTTAGGTGCAGCAAGATGCTCTTTTGCTAGAGCAAAGAAGGTTTGTGGAGTTTCAAAGGAAGGGAAATGGCTGGGACTTCTGGAGGAAGATGCCTGCTGGCACAACCCATCTTCAGAATATATTGTAACATCATGAACCACAGATTATTTCTCTTTTTTTTCTTTTTTTCTTTTTTTTTTTTTTTTAACTTCCTGCTTTACATCCACTCAGCTTTGATGATGTCATGGTTTTTCCATGTGGGAAAGAGTCAGCCTGCCTGGGACTCCCCCCACCTCCTGCATCAGGGTGACCTGCACTTTTATGCAAATCAGGAGGAGCTGCAGTTCTTCAGAACTTTTCCATAACTATGTGAGATTTAAAAACCTGTTTTGACCTGTTAAGAAGAAAACCTTTATAATAGTGTTCAAGATTTACATTCCCTGATAAAAGCAGGAGAGCAAATCCTTTAATTCATGCAAATGACCAAGTTTATTGATTACAAAAATGATTGTCACCATAAATCACCCAAGATTGAGTATCTAACTTTTTAATCACTGTAAATTTGCTGCAGAGTAATAATTTTTAATACAGAAATATGTATTCTTAATAATGTAAATTATTTAGAATTTTATTTTAGGTTTTTTTTGTTTATTTCTCTGTCTGCCCTTACTCTAGGAAAAACAGCATCTCTGCTCTTCAAGTCTTGTACACCCTTCTCTAAAGAAGCTTTTTTTCATTTCTTACACTAGATGTTAACATGAATATTGTATTTAGAAGTCTACACTGAAGATGTTATTAGTTGCTGAAATCTTGCCACATATGTTTCAGTTTTCAGAACTTGGGCATTCAGTGTGTGAAGAAGAAAGACCTGAAGGAATCTATTTCTTTACGAATCTCAAAGAAAATCAACCCTTTCAATGGTGAGTGGAAATCAGCTGGTTCTCTTGGCAGGGTGGGGGAGTTTTGTTTGTCCTGTCCTGCCTTTGCTTTTGTGTTGGGGCTTTATTTTTTTTTCAAAAAAATCTCTTTCTGAGAAACAGTCTTCCCCTTCTGCACCCCTCCTAGTCTTTCTTCCCAGTCATCACATGATGAATCTATTTGGAAAGTTGCCCTTGTTTTTTACATTGAGTTTTTGTAATTCCCAGCAGCAGTCTGAGTTGCTGCTTGGACAGAAGGAATGGGATAGCAGCAGAAACCTTTCCGGGAAACTTCTGCAAGTGTCTTGAGAGTTGGATTTCCCCATTTTTGGCAGTGATGAGAGTAAAAGACTGAATTAGCATAACTCTGCAACAACTTAAGCCAATACAAATCTCACTTGCCACTTTCTCGTCTCTTCTCTTGCTGTATTTTTTGTGACCAGCTCAGGGGGCTGATAGCCCCCTGGAAACTGCCCCTCCCTTGATTTTACACCATGGGAGCTCAGAAATCCACAGCAGGATGGCAATGTCAAGGCTGGGCTGGACAGGGCTTGGAGCAGCCCTGTCTGGTGGGAGGTGTCCCTGCCTATGGCAGGGGTTGGAATGAGATGATCTTTCAAGTCCCTTTCCCCCCAAACCATCCTGTGATGATCTTGTTGGGCTCATCAAGGTGGGAGGCAGGACCTGCTGCTGCAGAACCACACCTGTGAGGGGTTGCCCACAGGGTTTTGTTTGATGTGACTGATCTGTGGGCTGCTCTCAGTAGGAGTCATCCTGCTCTTCCCTCCATCCCTGCTCACACACTCCCACCACTTTCCTCACACCACCACACACAGGGGCTGCGTGGCCCCACAGAGAGTTGCTCCAATGGAAAACCAACTTGAAAACACACACACACAGAAAAAAAGAGAGAGTGGTTTCCCTTCAGATCAACTTGCTAAACCAACTCCCCTCACAGCAATTTACCTGCCAAGTTCTCTGCACAGGGAGAGAGGGGAGCATGCTGCAAAGTTTTGGGCCAACTGGAGTGGGACCGACACATGCAGAATGCAGGCACAACTGGGGGCAACTAGATGAAAAGCACAAATACCCCCAAATTATTAGCTAAGCAGTGTCAGTGTATTTCCCTAAGTGTGGTAGGAGCTTGGGGATTCTCCAGACACTTTTTAGTGTCCAGGCTTTTTTAATACCCACAGAATTCTTGCTATATTCAGGTAAGATCCTTTATGGAGAGTTGAGAGCTGGGTTTCCAACTGACTTTAAAATACATGTCCTTGAATTGGGACAAAAAGAAGGGTGTTGGATTTAGCACAGAATAAGAAATGTCTTAGATATTTTTCTTAATTTTAGAGCAGCTGTTTGGAATCAGGTTGATGGCCCTGATGACCCATCTGAACAATTACCCTAGTTATGATAATGCATGCACACAGTATTTTGACAAGAGTTTAGTTCATCAGCACAGTTTAAACACTTTAAGCATTTGAATTATGTTGCCTTGACTCAGCCAGCTCTACCTTGATTTCAAACAATAAAAGGGGAACTCTTATGTAGAAGGAAGTAGATTTTTACAGTTGTTGGCACTTAACTCCACATTCACTAATCAATTTTGGACGATTACAGAAAGTTGTGTTTGGTAGCATCCGAGCAGATCCTGGGCTGCTTCCTGCCAGTCCAGCAGTGAAGGAGGCCACCCTGCTGCCCAGGCAGGAGGGGAGAGCCTGCCTGTGTGACACACAGGGCAGCAGCCTGCTCTGGGCAGGGGCTGTGCTGAGAAGGGGCCACTGGCAATCCCCAGCTGCGTCACTGCCCTTCGGCGCATGTTAACGTGTCAGCACAAAGCAGAGTCACTTGAGAACGGCCTCCAGGGCAGTCCCACGCTGAGCAGAGCCTAGAAAGGCCCGGGACCAAGGTCTAATAAAACAGGATTGGTGACAGGAATATTTTTATGTGTTTATTTAGTTCATCAGAACAGAGTTTTATGAGCGGCAGTCACCGCAGTGTTCGCTGCTTGATAAGGTTGAAAGTTTTATGTATGGATTTAGTTTGTTTTTTAAGGTCAGAGGAGTGTTGGTACATTTTCCAGGATTGTGCAGGCTGTGCTGAATCCATGCTGCATTGTGCTTTACCTCTGTGTCTTCAGAAAGGCATCTGACTTCCCTGTTTAGAGACATTCCAGAGCTGTGCATCCTCTAAGCAGGTCGCAAGTTGGTGTTACTCATTTCTTGTATGACATCATCAAAGAAACTTCATGGAAAACGAGCCTTCAGGGTGCTTGTGTGTTGGTTGGCTTTCTTTTTCTTTCCCACTTTCTTCCGGATCAAACATTCCCTGTCCTGAGCCTCTTTTTGTGTAAGAGAGGTTCAGTACTGACCTTATACAATTGACGCCTGCCTTGGAATCCCTGGGTGATTGGAATTTGTTTGCAGATCACTGCCATGTGCCCAGCTGGAAGTGTCTGCATCAGAGTCATTCTGCAAGTGTACCTGTGTTAGCCTGTCTCCCTGTGAATTCCCAGTGCTGGCTGGCAGCATTTATCCCTCGTAAAGTTCAGCACAGGCTGTAGGAGCTGTTTGCTTTCTCTAGGATGGATGACTTGCAATCATGTTGCTCCTCTTGTGTTAGCCTTGTTTGTGAGAGAGGGAATTGCTGTCTCCACACCCTGATCTGTTGTGCTCCCAAAGCACATCTCATGTATTTTTGTCCTCTAACAATCTCAAGAATTCTAGAAATCCCTTTTGTCCCTCATCTCTGAGCACTCCAGGGAAATGGGGCACAGTGTCAGCCTAACATGTAACTATGGACTCCTTGGCACGGTGATGATGATGATGATGATACAAACAGCCCAGCATCGAAGGAGCAGAGTTACTCCTCCAGTGGAGCTGGTCCATGTCTGCTTTCTATGGTGTTTGTTTTCTTTTAGGAGCTGTTGAGTTGTGCCATATCCTTGTCTTCCCATGCGCTGTCTGATGTACAGCCAACTCAAATTAAAAGAAGAGCCAGTTTTCAGTTAAGAGCTTTTGTGAGTGGGTGTGACTTGACATAGAGACAACAATTGAGTTAATAACAACCTGAGTTAATTGTCAATGAGGAAAAGCCCTAAGTGTTTTCTTTAAATTAGGGAAAAACTGTACTCAGTGCAGTGTTAGAGGACTGACCTTTTTCTAGCCAAATGCATGACAGCATGAAAACCCCGGGCTTGTCTTGGAGTGAGAACCCCAGAGAATCGCCAAATTCCTGGCAGTTTTTATCACAGGGGATAACCTGACTTTCCCTGGAGCTCGCCACAGGCTTAAGCTCCCTGCTCCTTGGCAATTGCTTGCGCTTACGAGCGTGCAGTTCATTTTTAGGCTCCCCACACCTAAGCACGTCTGCGTGTGCCTCCGCAGTGTTTCCTTCGCCGTTTCCCCTTTCCACCCGCCCGCGGCTGACCCCGCGCCCGTCACCGTCTGTGCCGTGACGCCCCCGCCGCGCTCGCATCCTGCCCACGCCGGCCCCTCCCCGCAGCTTCCCCCGGCGCTGCTTCCACGAGAACCCCACGAGAAACTCCCCTCTCCTCTCCCGCGGCATCCCCTGCATCCCCCTCTCCCCGCCTGAGCCGGCTCCAGGGGGGGTTCCGCGGAGCCGGGGATTACGCGAGCGGCTCTTGGCCGGAATTCTCGCGTTGGGAATGAGTTGAAGGTGCCCACTGTGATGATCTCCTCAGATATCACAAGAAACTATAAGCTTCTCTTCTTGTATTAAAGCAAATGTGCAACCCCCCAGTTAAATCCTGAAGTAAGAGTCAGCAGCTTTTGAAGAGGCACAGAGCAAACCCTCTCGAGGGAAGCTGCGTGTCCTGATCGTGGCATGGCTTTAGCACTTAGCTTTGGAAAGCCCTCTGTTCTCATGCAAATGCTCCTTTCTGCTTATTCCAAAATGTGGATGTTAATATAAAGGACAGCCCCCCTTCAAATTGTTTAAGAGGGAAAATTACCAAGTAGCAAGACGAAAATGCTGACTTCTTTATTTTTTTGTGATAGAAACAGAAACTGCTAAAGAAGGGTATTAGGAGTGCACAGAGGTTAATGGATGTCCTTGTTTAAATCTGTTCCAACTTTACCTTTTTCACATTGAACTCAAAACAGGAAAAGAAGCCAGAGAAACATTGTCTAGGCAAAACAAGTGCTGAGTTTTTAAAGTTTTAATTTGTATTTCCAGTTCTTCCCTTGGCCAGGCCATTCGCCTTCCCTGCATTTCTTTCTCCTGTAAACCAGGGAAATGTATCCATAAAAGTTTAGGCATTTACTGACTGTAGAATGACATCTGAATTTTTAGTTGTTTGCACTCATCAGCTCCCTGAGTTTTTGATCTTTAAAAAATGGGTGTTGCTGATGTGCATTTCGTGTCAAGGTACACGTAAAAGCTTCTCTTTTTTCTGCATAATTGAGTGAAAATTACCTTTTTGTGGATCTCAGTGGAATAGAACAGGTGTGTGTGTGTGTGTATCGGGAGAAGAAACACAGTGCTGCCACAGTCCTTCCCTCCCCTTGTTCCCAACTTTACCAGGACTCTTCATCAGGGACTGTAGTGATAGGGCAAGGAGTAATGGGTTCAAACAGAAAGAGGGGAAAATTAGGTTGGATATACAAAGGAAATTCTTCAGTGGTGGTGAGGCCCTGGCACAGTTTCCCAGAGAAGCTGTGGCTGCCCCATTCCTGGAATGCCCATGGCCAGGCTGGACAGGGCTTGGAGTAACCTGAGATAGTGGAAGGTGTCCCTGCCTGTGGAAGGGGGTTGGATCTGGATGATCTTTAAGGTCTCTTCCAACCCAGCCCATTCCATGATCCAGCCTCTCAGGAAGTGTTAGTAGAAGACTACACCAGCACAGCTGTGGCTGCAGCAGGGACTTAGGCTGGAGGGATAAGCTGGATCTGAAATGGACCTCCTGGCTACCAAGAGGGACCTGTGACCTGCAGCCCATTTCCCTGCCTGGTTGAACCTGGTGTAAATCAGCATCAGCTCTGGGAAGAAGCTCTGCTTCCACTGATTCCCTTGCACCAGGGCTGCCTGTCGTGGGAACCAGCTGGCTGAAAACAAGCCTTTTCCTCTTCCCTTCTGGCAAGATAGTTCTGAGCCAGACCAGTTCCTTGATCTGATTCACCACATGAGAGCTGAGCCGGCCTGAGCAGTGCTGGCAAGGTTGGGCAGAGCCACCTTTTGCAGCAAAACCTCTGGCACGGACCGAGTTAGACTGCCCAGTCGGTATCAGGGCCAAGGGGGGTATCTTTGTACTCCAGGAGCAAAACCCTGGGGCCAAACCACCTCTGTGTCATCCCTTAAATGAAACTGAGCTCCCAGCAGATCCCTAAATTAAAAACCCTCATCTGCGTAAGAGAGAAACAACTCATGATGATTATTAATGATGTGTGCTCCCCACACATGTGGGGAGTGATGTGTGATGATTATTAATGAGGTGTGATCTCTGGGGTGTTTTAACTTGTGGTAGGTCATTCTCTCTGACATCTCATGTGGCTCTTGTGCCCCTGCAGCCCCTCACTGATGGAGGAAGGTCACAGGATGTCCCTTTGCAGGGTGAGCTGTGCTCTCCACAGAGCCCCCTCTGACTGTGTCAGACCACATTGTTTGCCCTGGAAGTTTCCATGCAGGTTAAGCTGAGATGCCTCCAGCTCTGCCCACTCCAGAAGGCTGACATCATTAGCTGGGTGATGGGCTCTGTGTGAGGGATCTGCTGTTTGATAGGTGTCAGTCAAAAAACCAAACCCTTGATCATTTCTCTTCAGAGTTCAGAATAAACTTCCACTTTCCCTAAAGCATCACCTTGAGAGTGAACATCAGAGCCCTTAATCCCCCATTAATTTAATCATATAAATGGCATTTTATTGGCCTTGCTGGATATTGAAAGCTGTTGAAATACAAAAAAAACCCCTATAAAACTATAATTGGAAATTAATAAACAGGAGACCTGACATTACCAGCATCTTTAATTTGTGTCCAAACCTGGACTTGCACATTGGTGTGTTGAATGCAGGAAGTCTCCAATTTTGTGTTACAGAAGCAAATCCAGCAGATTTTCAGTGGAGTCTCAGTGGGGCATCTCTGGATTTTAGAGACAAAATCTCGGAGACAGGGACAGCCCAAACCTGATGCCTGGGAGCTGCCCGGATCAGCAAGCTCAGGTTGGAAGGAGTTCACAGTTGAGCTCATGTGGGATGCTTTGCCCACACTGGGACTGTATTGCTCGCTTCCCACGTTAGCAGACAATGGATTAGGGAATTATTTTCAAGATAATTATTTGGTAAAGTTGGGGAACCAGCATTTTGTTCAGAAGAGTTGTAAGCAGATCTATGATGAAATTATTTGGTGGTTATTGTAGCGCCTTTCCAGATGAACAGCAAATCCTCCCTGGGTTTGACTGTCACTCCAGGTAGTCCTTTTGCAACCCTTCTGCCAGAATCTTGGTGAGGGGAATTGCATTTCTTTTACCACAGTGTTGCTGTTGTTTTTGTGGACTTTCTTGACATTGTATTCCCCATTTACCTTAGAATTTTAGTTATTTTTAAAATATTATTTTCATTTCTATGCGTTACTTCTGAAAGCTCCTTGTCAAGCTTACAAATAGTCCTTCCTGTGTGCAGAGATAACTACAATTAAAGGATTTCTGCCAGGTTAAGGCTGCTTTTTGTCATTAGACTGGGCCATCATAGGAACATACCCAGGTTTTTGGTTGGGTTCCAGCTCTTTCAGCTGGATCCAGATGAAGACACTAAGGTGTGGTACCACACAGTGAGCAGCAGTCAGAAGAGGAAATTGAACCCTTGCCAAAACCAGAGAACTTCTTCCCTTTTTGATTTGTTTTTTTGGTTCATGTGTTGTGTTGGAGCCTTTTTTCACCACACCTGTGCCCCCAAGGTGCCACATTGGGCGATGTTTTTCCTTCACATGTGTGATGCCCCTGGTGTCAGCCCTGCTCGCACAGAGCTCGATGGAGTGGCTGCCCCTCCTCCGCAGTACATAGCGTTCCCAAAATCTTCGACAGCGTTTCCTAACTTTAATAACTTCAGGTTTGTCAGGTTTCACCCCGTCTGCTGTCCTTCTGCACAGAAGTTGGTGGAATAACACGGAATGGCATGACCATCCTCCATCCGGCCACGCTCCGGGCGTTACTCAGGGTTTTTGTCTGCCTCGGCTTTGTTTGCTTTTAATATTCCCAAGGTGTAAGCCAGCATCCAGTCCAAGTTAGTGGCTGCTCTCAAATTGACTTCAGAGGGAGCAGAATTAGATGTTTGGTATAAATAACAACATTTTGTTTTGTTTGGATGATTGTCTTGCTCTGAAATTGGTGAAAGCTGTGTGCTTCTTCATGGAATCTGTTCTCTCTCTTTTTTGGAGCGCGTCATCACAAGATGGAGTTGCAGCTGCCTTGTTCTCCTTTTTTTTTTTTTGCACTGTTATGTTCTTCTTGTCTAGTTAAAAATAGCCCAAGAGGAATCACTCTTGACTGAACACTTCCTCTTTCAAACTACAGATTTTTTAAAACTCTATTAAATAGTTTATAAAAACATGCAGATCAGGAGCACTGAGTTTTGCTGCAGTAGAATGAGCTGTACACGGTGATTCTGTCCCTTGCCGTTCTTGGTGTTGATGTGTCAGGTGTTGAACAGATTTATTGGGAATTTGCCCAAGTTTTGTAGCATAGAAAATGATGTCATTTGAACATTAGCATTGCTAATTTTCTCCATATCTAGCGTATTTTTTGCTTTTATAGAGTACTCTAGGCTCTAGTCAGCTGTTGCATGCTTCTGAGGAAGAGACACATTTCCCTGTGGAAAGCACAGAGCGGGACTGAGGCTCTTTCAGCGTGAGAGAGGGACTTGGTTGCACAACCACAAAGTCCTCACTTTGGATTCAGGGTCAGAAGCCAGATCCAAATTTCGTGCTCAGCTTCCATCCACAGACAGCTTACTGGGGCAAGGGTGTTGGATCTCTGTGCTTACTTTAATTGTGAAGAGGTTTGAGGTGTTTGGGTTTCTGGAAGGGTCCACACGGTTGCCAGTGGCTAACACAGCACAGGAACATAAGCCCTTGATGTCAGGGTGTCCTTGGGAGCTGGCTGTGGTGTCAAGGCAAGGATTTGAGCTGCTCTCCTGGTAGCCCCTGTGCAAGGTGCACTTTGGAAAATGCACTTTTCTTTCTGTGCTCTCCGAGTCAGAGGCAGCTGGGCTGCGGAGTCAGCCAAATCCAAGTCAGGCTGAGGAGCTGTCTGTTCCAAAACTGTTTCCTAAAGATCCTATTTCAGATGAGCAGGTGAGCAAGTGAAGTGCATTAAAGCATAACACTTTGTGTGCCTGGTGACAAAGTCAGCACCAGCCTGCCAAGTGCTCACGGGCTGAACTCCCCTGGGCCTCTCCCCTTCTGAAGCTCACACAGTTTTTGCTTAGTTTTGTACTGGCTGCTGTATTTGCCTTGAAATATTGCAGATCACAGGCTTGCGAAGGGGAAGGGTGACTTGATTTCTCTCTGCAACAGAGACCAGGAGAAATTGATACTCAGAGCACCAGCAGGACTCAAAATGCCAGTGGAAAGTATTCTGAGCTCATCACACTTACTATTTCACACTATCAGAAGGTAAAAGGAAGAAGTCACTCAAGTGGGCATTGTGGAATCCCACTCGTGGCAGGGTGGAGACCTGAGCCAGTGATAAATGCTAAAGGTCAGAGCAGGCAATCTAATCAGTACAGCGTGGTCCCCAGACTTCTTATCACAGCCACGTTTAATCTCCTGTTCTTGCAAGAGCCCTTTGAAAGGGAGGGGAGGGGAACAGAGAGCTGGTGAGCTGGTGACTTGGCACTTGTTGGCTTTGGGTAGCTGTGAGGAGTGTGAAACAGCTGAACTGCTGCTTGGAGGGGTTTGGGGAAACAGAAACACTTGCAATGATTTTAATTATCAGTACTTCTACTTAGGTGAAATTAAGCCAGTTTCTCATTTTTACTAGCATTGAATGTCAACATAATGGTTTAGTGTCACACCTTAAAGGAAAGTGTCAAATTCAGAGGGGACTACTCTTCCAGGAATTGTCCATTAAGCTGGGAATACATGAAATGTTCAGTAATGATACCCCAGGCCCTGTGTCTTGTAATTAAAATAAGGAGTGAACAAAATTGAAATGCTGAGTTTGGGTTATGCATTGCTGGGTTTTACACTTTATGCAAGGAAATGGATCCTTTGCTTCTTGTGTCACAAATCTGTATCCTAATGGCTCCACTAATCCCTGCTCTGAAAGGTACAGCTGTGACACTGGTGGTGATGGGGTGGGGAAATGGTTTCTGTTGTTTCAGCTCCATTCTTGCCCCAGGAATTGCCTTCTGACTCTTTTCCCATCTCAGTTTCTAGAGGAGAATAATGATACCATGGAGCCAAAGTCTCCCAGCACTGCAGAAAATCTTTAATGAGTCCTAGGATCCCTTTGTACCGAAATATTTCTCTTGGGCAACAACATTAATTTTGTAAATTTTATCACACACTAAGAAGAAAAAAAAAAAAAGACTTTTTAACTATAGACACATGAAACTGTTGTGGCAGGCAAGGTGAGGAACCCAGACACAAGAAATAGCTGGAGAACTGGAGAGTTGAACGTTGCTGGGTGCAGGGAAAGCATTATTGACAGGGAAAGCACATTATTCAGTGTCATTTGTTGTGAACGAGGGATCAATGTTGTGAACAAGGGCACGAGTGCCCAGGCAACGCCGTCTCTTTAACTGGTGAGGATTCTGCCCACTCTGGTAAAGAGCTGGTGCTGGTTCTGTGACTGACCCTCAGTGTTGTGTGTCCTTCAGTGCCTGAGGAGCAGCTGCACAACATCGACGAGTACGACCTCAACGTGGTGCGACTCTGCTTCCAAGCCTTCCTTCCCGACGAGCACGGCAACTACACCATAGCCCTTCCTCCTCTGATTTCCAACCCCATCTATGACAACAGTGAGTACCAGCTCGGCCAAATGTCTTATTTTTTCCTTTTCCCTTTTGGTTTTCTCTTTAGCTTGGGATGAGAAATGCCAGCTTGCTGAGGTCTGTGCCAGTTCTGGGTCGCTTCTATGGCATGGGACTGCCAGGTGTGTGACTGTCACGTGGCAAGTCACAGTGAGCACACACTCGGACATGATCCCAGGGGAAATGTTGGCCAGCCAGAGTAAGGACTGTCCGTGGCATTCATGGGCTCACACACAGATGTTTTTCCAACCCTTGTTCACTCACAGCAGCAGTGATTGCAAGGAAAGGCCTGTGCCTGACATGCCAAGTGATTAAAGTGATAGTAGAGAGATGGATGGCTGATCTGTTCTCCAAGGCAGGCCTCTGGAGCCTCTTTGTGCCCTTGAGGAGCCTTGCCTTTGCCTTGGGAGGGCTCTGGAATGGGGCTTGCAAGAGAGGTTTATCCCAGTGGGAAACTGTCTTAAGGCCTTTTGTGTCCTGGTTGGGGCTGTTTCACTGTGTGGGTGGGTGATGGAGGAGTCCTTGGTTATGCTCCAGGAGGGTGCAGAAGTACATGACACCCCTTCTTGGCACTGTTTTCCACATTCCACAAAACTGGACATCTGTAGGGCATTGGCAGCTGAGGATTTTAGCCCCCAGTGTGTGCTGGACTCCTCTCTGGGAGCAGAGGAGCAAAAGCACTCTTAATCCTGGAAAACCTTCCTGCAGTGTTTTTTATTTCTGTACCATGAGTGTTTCCATGCTAAATATTTGACAGCCTCATTTTAGCAGAAAGTACTGAATAAAATGAGACCTGCATTTCCTAAAGTTGTTAGGATTGTGTTGATATGGGCACAACCATTGTGAATTTGTTGAGTATGAGCTCAGATGGCTCTGATGTGTTCAGAGCCTCCTCTAGAACGATCTAGAAGCTGGAACTGCGAGCGTTGTGTTACGGAGAACCCTTGCACTGAAAGAAGCAGGGCTGAGATAAAAACTGATGTACCAGATTTGCAGCTCTGCCTCAGATGGCTGCCATTTAGAAATGTGCCAAATCATGATTACCCATCCCGTGGGCTGACGTCAGTGCCGGCGGAGCCGCGAGGGGCCGGGGCTGAGCGCGCTGGGGGAAGCAGAGGCGGGTGCTGGGGGTGTCTGTGGGTAGCACTGGAGGCACCCAAAACCCTCCCTGTAGCTTAGCAGCTGTAAATAAACCCGTGCAGAGCTGTGACCACAAGTTGTAGAGCGCGGCCGTGCTCAGTTTCAGATCCGAGCGGCTTTTGGACGCGTCAGCCTGGAGAGAGCTGCCCTGTCCTACAGCCAGGCTGTGCCCTCGGGTGACAGGGCCTGCAGGCTGGGCAGCCCTGGGCCCTGAGGCCTGAGCCTCCACAGATCTGCTGGGATTAGGAACCAAGAGGCACTCTGAAAACCAGCTTGGACACGTCAAATCCAATATTTTCTTCACTTTCTCACCCTTTGTAGTCTGCACTTGCTTAGGATAGTGAGACACAGAAGAATCATATTGACATTACACAGGCAACCCCATTAGCAGAGGCTGCAAGTGTCTCGAATTCAGCACCTTCTGTTTCCAGATGCTTCTAAAGTTAACTGGTTTGGAATAGAAATTTCCCAAGCTGCATATCAAAAACTCTTAGGAAGAGTCAGATGAGGCAGCTCAGAATTTCTGGGAAACGGGGCTGGGTAGAACATGCTGTCCTGCCCTTGTTGGAAGCGACGCGATTTTCAGTGAGGAGCTTGTTTCTCTTGGGATTTGTGACCAGGGATGTGGTGTAGGGGAGTGAGGAACAGGAATTGGGCAGGAGTTGAGGTGACAGGGGATGAGGAACGTTTCCCTCTGAGGCAGGTGCCGGGCTCAGCGCTCCTGCTGACAGCACAGTGGTGCATCCATGTCTGCTGGCATTTGTGTGTGTTGATTTCCCTTCTGAATTCCTTGTCTAAGGACAAAACAACAGATTCCAGTGAAGGAGACTATCCCAAAAATCTGTCACAAGGACCTAAAGGGAACTGCAAGAGAGCTGGAGGGGGACTTTTCTTAAAGGGCATGCAGTGACAGGACAGAGGGTCATGGCTTCAAAGGGACAGAGGGAAGGGTTAGATTGAATATTACGAAGAAATTCTTCTCTGTGAGGGTGGGGAGGCCCTGGCACAGGTTGCTCAGAGAAGCTGTGGCTGCCCCATCCCTGGAAGTGTCCAAGGCCAGGTTGGACAGGGCTTGGAGCACCTGGGATAGTGGAAGATGTCCCTGCCCATGGCAGGAGGGTTGGATCTGGGTGATCTTTAAGGTCCCTTCCAAGCTAAACCACTCTGTGATTCTCTGCTAGTGAGTGCCATTCAAGCACACAGAAGTGAAACACTGGTAAAATTAGGCTTTTCCTCACAATTCTTAATTTACTCTTCCTGTGAAAAGTGCACCATGATGCTGTCAATCACATGGCCCTGTGCTGTCTCTGGGTTTGTTTGGTTTCCCCTCCCTTGAAGGTTTCTGATTCATTCAGCAAATGAAGTGATGTGTGTCATGTAGTACAGGAGGCTGTAGCTCCCACTTACAATAGTGACAGCAATAACTGCAGATAGTCACTACGTAACTGGGGACTGCTGGGAGCTTACCAGGAACTCTGCTCTAGGTGTAGTCTGTGTTATGCTGTAGCTGTACTTGGGTAGGAATCTATTCAAACTGAGAGTCTAAAGCAGATTTGTTTGGTTTGGGGTGTTTTTGTTTGGTGTTTTTTTGTTTGGTTGGTTTGGTTTTTTTAAGGTGACACCATGAGCTTTGGTTTTTGTATTTCTTCTCTGTGTCTGGAACGGGGAGCCTGTGGTGGTGGAGGCTCATGGAGGATCAGTTTCATGGTGTCAAAGCAGCACCAGCTGGATCATTCCAGACATTTCAAATGTGTTTGGAGCTGCTGCTCCAGAAGGGAGCCAGACACCACCAGGCAGAGCATGGCTCCATCCCACTGGAGTCGCCCATAGCCATGGGATTGTTTGGAGTGCAATGGGCAGCCTTCAGAGGGGGCTAAGTCATGGCAAGAGGCAGCTCTGCAGCCACAGCCATCCTGAGGGCTGTTCACATGCAGCCACAGTCTGGAGTTTGAAATTTGAGTGGTTTGGGGTGAAACCTGCTGCCCTCAGTGAAGGTGTGAAATTATGGTCCCAGAGCTGCTCTTGGGCACCTGCAGAGAGGAACAGGGGAGAGGCTGGATGGCCAAGAGCCTCTGTGAACAGAAGTACAGCCAGACCCCCAGAGAGGGGAATTCTCCTGACTTGCCATCCCAGCTCTTTCCAGAGAAGTGTGACTGTACCAAGTAATCAGTCACTCACAGAAGTGCTTTGAGTTCTGCAGCTTGAAGGGCAGCAGGGCTGAGCACAACCACATCAGTGGGGGAAGTGTTTGAGACTGCTCTACAATGGTTAGGGAGTGGGTGGCACAGCAGTGCTGGTGTCTTGTGTTTGGAGAGAAGCTGCAGGATCATGGAATATCAGACCCTGCTGCTGACTTCTTCTGTATGGAGGGACTTGCTTTGTGTGGATTTCAGGGTGTCACACTCCTCCAGCTGTCACCTTCCCTTTGTATGTCTGAACTCCCAACACCTCCTGTCCAACAGCGACAAAGCCACAGTATTTCTGTGTCATTAAATTCACCTGTTTGCTTCCAGGGGCTCCCAACACCGCAGAATTGAGAATTTGTCGTGTGAACAAGAACTGTGGAAGCGTCAAAGGAGGAGATGAAATATTTCTGCTGTGTGACAAAGTTCAGAAAGGTAACCTGAGCAAGGTTTTTTTTCTCCTCCTTTTTCCCAAATGGACACATTCCATGACCGTTTTCCTGCTGGGGGGGCTGAAACTCCTCGCCACACACCTCAGAGTGGTTTGGTTTTAGTAGCTGGGTGGAACAGCTTTCAGGTTCATGGGATCTCAGCACCTCCTGTGCCTTTAAAGCTGAGCCCTTTACTTTGCATCTGAATTCTGAGTCAGGCTCCTCACTTTCCCTCCCTTTTTCCTGCTGCAAGTTTTCAATTTTCCAGCTTAACGAGCGTCTTGTGTTTCTCGTGGCCCAGATGACATAGAAGTCAGGTTTGTCCTGGACAACTGGGAGGCCAAAGGCTCCTTCTCCCAAGCCGACGTTCACCGCCAAGTCGCGATCGTGTTCCGGACGCCGCCGTTCCTCAGGGACATCAGCGAGCCCGTCACGGTGAAGATGCAGCTGCGGAGGCCCTCTGACCAGGAAGTCAGTGAACCCATGGATTTCAGATACCTGCCAGATGAAAAGGGTATGGTTCCAACGAGATGAGCTTCTGGACAGCCATGATCAGTGCAGGACTCGTGGTAGTGGCTTAATCAATAAAAAAATCTACAGCATTGCTTCAGCAAAGTAGAGTTTTGGGTTTTAAAAGTTACAGCAGTCAGTTTATTCCCTCTTTCAGTGAAAATACCAGAATTACCAGTGTTGGGTAATACTGGCATGGTTTGTTTGTGTTGCCATGCCTGCAATATCTTCCTTTAAATAGCATCTACTACAACTTGGTGCCACTAGGAAGTTCCTTTAGGCCTTTATTAAAGAGAAATACAACACATTCCCCTTTCACTTCTTTCTCTGTAGATCCATATGGCAACAAAGCAAAAAGGCAAAGATCAACGCTGGCTTGGCAGAAGCTCATACAGGACTGTGGTAAGGAAAACATCTGTCTTTTTCTTCTTGTTTGAGTGGACTTAGGTTTAGATGGAGCTGTTTCCTCTAAATGCTGCACACTCTTGTTGTGTTCCATCACAGGATCAAACACGATGGAGAGGCCCAAAGTAGCCTCATTCCCTGTTGTCACTCCTGAACGGAAGCTGATTAAGAAAGGTAGGTTTTTGCCGGCAATCTGACAGTGATTTAAACAAACAGTGCCCTCCTCTCTGCTTGAAATTCTAATCTCTTTAGGGTTTCTTCCTGTAACATAGTGATTCTTCTGCCTGTACAAACTTAAAGCTGTCAGTTCTCTATGTCACCCTCAGTACGGGCTGTACAGGGGGGAGGCAGGCATCTCTCCTGCCTGGAAGTAGACCGTGGAAATACCCCTACAATCTTGCCGCCTTTCCTTTGCTTTTTACCGCTTGTAATTTGGCAAAAAACAAACAAAAACCTAAAAAGTGGCATTCTCTCCGTAGAACCAAACGTGTTTTCATCCACGCTGATGATGCCAGCAGGGCTGGGCAGCCTGTCCAGCCCGAGCCAGCTGTACCCCGGCTGCTCGCCGCTGCTGGGGCCGGCCAAGCAGGACACGCTGTCGCCGTGCTGGCTGCACAGCCCCGCGGCGCCGGCCGCGCTGCTCGGCTCCCAGCCGCACAGCAGCTTCTCCACGGAGCCCCAGCCCAACGCCCTGGGCAGCAGCTCCCTCCCGGCCTTCCCCGACAGCGCCCTGGCCTGGCCCGACGACAAGGACTCGGCTTTCTTCCGGAGCTACGGCAGCACGAACGGGCTGGGAGCCGCGCTGGTGCCGCCCGCCGAGCTGCAGAGCCTCCCCGGCGGCGGCGGCGGC
>VYXF01008735.1:33934-54393 GCA_013397295.1 Polioptila caerulea
CAACTTCTCAGGAGCAAGGGAAAAGCTAAAGGAAGAACTTCCCAACAGTTGTCTGCCTGAGCTGCAGGGACTTTGAGAATGAGCTCCAGGGCAAGTCCTGTAGGAAATGGTGCAGCACACCAAAACCTGAACCCACTTCTCCATGAGGCCAACATCTGGAGAAAGTTCTTGCTCCTGCACATGCTGAGCCTTCCTGAGGCCTCTCTGCACTCTGACATTCCCATCTCCAAACTGTTGCAGCTGTGGGAGAATGGCTTTAGAGCAGAACTAAAGAGCTTTTTTGCTGCTTTCATTTACACAGGACATTATCTAAGGTAAAAAAGGGGTATAGGTGCCAGATTTCCTCCACTCCCAGGATTTGGTCTCCTGGAAGGTGAACATTACACAAGGATTTGTTGTCTCAGCTGGCAGCCAACCCTCCTGTCCTGCTGGAGTGACTGGCGAAGGAAGAAGGATGGTATGGAAGTCCCTATAGCAGGATAAACACTGATTAAAGAAAAAAACCCCAAAACCAAGCACAGAGCAAGAGGCAGACCCATGGATGGCCTGTATTTAACTCTTCCCTAGGGCACCAGGACAAGTACTCTTTAAATGAGCCACAAGGAGCTCCTGCTACCTTGATATCATCCAGAAACGCGATGTCTTCTCTCTGTATTGCTTTGTCTGTCCATATCAAGGCACTGTAGGTCTTTGTCTTCTCCTCCTCACCTTCCTTCATACGACCAATTGCCTCTCTAAACAAAAGAAACTAATTACTCACTTAACATAAGCATAATTATGCAAGGCTCTGAGCAAGAACACCTCCCAGCTCCCCGAGTGTCGCTTTGAAATCCCTCGCCGGCGACGATAAACACTGACCTGGTGACAAGCTGTAAATCTCGAACCTGTATTTTGTCTGAAGAGTCATTAATTGCCTGTGTGATATTTAAAAAAGCCATCAGTTAGCAAAGCTGCTGGGCTGGAGGGGCAGCACGTGCCTCAGGAGTTCCGTGAGGCGCCCGTGATTTACCTGCTGCAGCTTCTTCATCTGCTCCGCGGAGAAACGCACCCGGCGAGGATTCACCAACTCGATGGCAAAGGGCCTTCCTGGCAACAGGCACGGGCATAAAACACAAAAACATGTTGTTCTAAATGGCTGCTGGATTTACACAGGAAGGCTGGAAGGTGTGAAGACTGTCTGCTGTTACACAAACAGGGAGAGGGCTGGCGGGCCGAGGGATGGAGCATCAGATGCAAGGGAAGGAACAAGGGACTTCTTTTTGGCTACTAAACCCCAGTATCAGCAATAAGTGCAAATTATGTCTTCCCAGAAGACATCTTGTACAAGTCTGTGCTAATTAAAAAATAAAATAAGAAAAAAAGCTAATTAGCTTATTTTCTGTCACCTACAGCAATGCCCAGGTGCATGGCAATGTTAAATCCCACTCCCTCAGCTCAACATCTGTTGCCAGAGTTGTAACTCTGTGCTCAGGGCCAGGACAATCCCCAGCACAGGCCATGCCAAGAATCACACTACAAATCAGACAGCTACTGAAACACAGAATTGTTCATTTTGACTTTTTCTTTCCCTCCTCCCTTGGCTACAGCAGCTTCAGCACGCTGGAAAGCAGCTGACCTTTGTAAGGGACTCAAGTTCAAAAAGAAAACAAGGCTCCCCACCTCTGCAGACACAGTCAGGGAATTAGAAGGATCCAGCAGAAAATAAGAGAGGAATCAGTCTGACAGAAATGGCTTAAAAGTAGGAAGTGAATAAAGTAAAATAAAGTAAAAAAAACCAAAAAACAAACAAAAAACCAAACCCAAAACCCCCCCAAAAAACATTTAACTAACTATGCCTTTCCACACAGCCAAGGCCACTGAAAAAGGGCTCCTGTTTCAAGCTGGTTTTATGAAGCTGTTTGCTCTTTGGGAATAAACACATAAACTTTGCTAAAATGCTTCTGATAGAAAATTCCAAAGCATGCCCAGTCACACACTTGGCATTCAGCAGGATCTGTCAGAGGAGCTCCAGGCACCCATTTCATCTCTGTGTTTCACAAGGGGTCTTCCAAGCCTTACCATTCCCCAGTGTCCTTACATCCACATCTTCTCTTCCAGAGGAGCTAAAATTAAAGCCTATAACAGATTTGAACAAGGCAGGTGAGCTTTTATTTTACATTTGTAATATTCTCTACAGCTTTTAAAAGGTGAAATATTTTCTTTCTAAACTTGTTTGCAAAATCTACTTCGAGTCTACTTTCTAAACTGGAGCCTGCACTTCACAAACTGTGGGAATTTGTATTTATTCCCAAGTTTCTTGTTCAAGCCACAATTCTTGGCTTGAATGAGACTGCTACAACCAGACTAACATATCCACTGGGAGGAGAGGAGGGGGAAGTAGCAGGGTTTTTTTTCCAAACTAATATTTAATGCAATTTTTCCTTGGGCAATTTAATGCAATTTTTCCTTTTCTATGTCTCTAATTCCACATCTGTTAGATGACAAATGATGGGCAGTGGTTATTTCATCTGGCTAATCCCTGGATAAGCATTTAGCTTGTGGAACTTTATGCACTGAGGAAAAGAAATGAATCGAGGTAAGAAACACAAGGGGGTCAAAAGCCAGGCAGATCCTATGAAATATCTGTGGCAAAAACCTTCCTGGCACAAGTCATTTTATGAATTACCAGCTGTTAAGAAGTTTGGTTAAGCAAAACTTACACTACTACATGAAACCAACATATTTGCATCATCAGATGCACTGAGGAGCTACTTTAGCAGGATAAAAGGATCTAATTACTCCCAGATCACAGCTAAATAAAATTTACAAGCTTGAACTTGGAAGGAAACAAGGGATAAAGAAACATCATTTTTTTCCCACTATACTTCCATATGAAGTGGGTAGCTACCAAGAAAAAATCTTCTAGTAGTGATAAAAATTATGTATGGTAGGAGATCTCCTACAGACTTACTGTCTGCCTTGAATTCTGCCATTAGATGCTCTGAAATTAATTCTTCCACTGAAGATTCCAGCTTCCGCTCCCCATCAATAATCCAGGGAGTCTGAGGTAAATTCCTGGAATATTTGTTGTACCTTCCTGTAAAAGACAACCACGGTACTTCTAATCATTCCACAACCATGAGTGCAGTTTGCACAGCACATTTAACCTCCAGGGGAGCTTTGGGAAAATAAATGGACAGGCTCAAGCTTGTTTGGTGGCAGGAGCATTACCCCAGCACTGTGGACCACACGTGGCTGTGCCAGGAGAGGGGCAGCAGCCAGGATGGCCACTCAGGCTGGACTTGGAGAGCCTGTGGCTGCAGTCCTGCCTCCAGGAATCACCCTCCTGTGTGAAACAAGCCAGGTTCCAAGCCAGTTCTGCCATTGCCTGAAGGCTTAAGAGAAGAAACCCCAACTAAAATGCTTTGGCTCACTACAAGGAACACCGTGCAAGGAGCAAAAAAATTACAACCATAAATGAGAAGGAATGGCAGGAATCTTGAGAAGGTGCCAAGTAAAGAGATTGGAATCTTTGGATGGTCCCAGTGATGTTTTCATGGCACCTCCATGACAGGCTATAACCAAAGAACAAGCCTGACATGGAGGACCAACATGAGCTTTTCTATGGACATAGTCCCAAAAGCAAGGAAAGAATTCATAAAGGCCCAGGAGCAACCCCCTGCCTAAACTGCTTTCAACCTGAAACCTTGCAAATAGAAAAGGAGAAGCATTCAGAGTAGCTGTGTGCATTACTCTGGGCCTCTGACATCTCAGGGGTTTGGGGTTTCGTATCATATTTTCCTATCTCGAACAATGTTTCCTTTTTGCAGTTTGAGCAGCAGAAAAAGCCACACAAACAAATGGGGAAACTGAGTAACTCAGTTTCACTGGGGCAAATAATGAAAGTAGGATGACACATCATTCAGAGACAGCCTCACACTGCTAAATTCTCTTTCCATAAAATGGAAAAAGGAAAATAAGGTTTGCTTTTTTTTTTTTCTCTCAGCTCTCTATTCTAATAATTTTAACTTTTGATCTGAACAAAAGTAGGTTTAAAATAACAGCAGGTGTTTCTTGGTTTGACAGCCCCTGAATCCTTAAAAGAGGTTGGGGTGGGAAGTGATCACTAAACACCAAAGGTAAGGCCAAGAGGAGAGGACAATGTTGTGCTTGCAAATTAAGATGCCATGTCATTTATTTAAAGCAAAATATCTGCACTCTACTCAATAAATTCTATTCTGTATTTAGTTCTTCAAAGATTAAACACCTGCCTGGATTGTTTTTTTGTTGGAGCAAGATATAAACTATAAATGACAAGACCAGTATTAAATGACAGGCAGAAAGCAAACCCTCTGTTTTCCTCTTCATACTGTTGAATTCTGACAAAACTATCCAATAAAATGACTTAAAATCAAACAGTGGGTTTGGAAAAGCCTAAAAGGAACTGGATATCTTGGATTCACAGAAATGTACATCTAACTGTCTAATCAGTAATTAAAAATAAGGAATGGTTATATGTAGAACATCAACTACCCTGCCATTCACTTTTGCACTTTTTCATTTTAAATTCTTTATATTCAAGATTTTTATCATCACAGTGTGTTGGATTTAAATTACAGGTTGTGTTCTTTTAAATAATAATCAGTTTGCATGTATTTAAAGAAGTTGTTCATACAAAGGACTAGAAGATTGGCAGATGATATAAAAGTTAAATCATCTCAACTCAGGGACACTCAAGTGTTGCTGCACTACCTGTCTCACCCAAACCTTTATAAATCCCACTAAGATTTGCAGTTTTGGATGGGATAATATGCAGAGAAATCCTCTGGGTCTCAGGGCAGTGTTACAAAGTTCTCTTCAAGACAACACAGCAGCAAAGAAATGGATCACTTTACCAGCCACAAAAACTGCACCATTAGTGCACTGAATTTCCAGAGCATCACAGAGATTCTTTGGTGAACTTGGGGGACATGGAAAATGCCTGTATGAAAAGTAGAAACAGAGTAAAACATATTATCACAACCAGAACATGCTGGAGCATCACCAGAGCAGGAAAACGTGCCTATTTCTGGCTTCCCACTGTGTGTGATTTTTACCATAATAACAGCACTTGGTGTTTTCTTAAAACTCAACTCCTAACATTTTGGAAATACGGGAATATTTCTTGTAAAGGGAAGCTTACCTTACAAACTCTAAAGTTCAAAATAATCCTTTTACTTAAAAGACCAGGAGTGATTTTCTATTGCCAGAAAGAAAACACTTTTTAACCAGTAAACCAACAGAATTTAAACAATCAAAAGTTCTTTTAAAGCCACCCTACCACTACAAACCCACTGAATATTTTCCTGCCCTCCCCAATTCTATACAAAAGCACAATACTAAGAAATAGTTTCAGTATATACTTACTTGAGAAAATCCTCTTCCTTTATCTTCTCCAGGGCTTTAATAACTGCCATTCTGGTGAAAACAGACTGCACAGTGAAATAAAAAAGAGAGTGAAGAACTAAGAAAAGCAAAGAAAGGATATGCCTAAGGAAGAAAAAGGCACTGATATTTACACTGTGCAGTTGTGTCACTGCTCAGCTGGGAGCCCAGGTCCGAATTTGCCAAACAGTTTAAAACCAGAATCCTAAATCCATGAACAGAAACCTAAACCAGCTTCATTTTCAGGAGTTAAATATACCTCAGTCCAGCTTTTATGCCAGTGGCAGCAGGCAGGTAGTTCTGCTGAAAATAAGCCTGTTGAGTAGGAATGTGTTTCTGAAGTTCAAAAGGTGAGTGATTCTCAGAACTAAGGGGCACTGCCTCTTGCCACAGCCTGCTCCACTCTGTTTCCTAAAAAATACTGGGTTTTTTCTTGCATCTCCTCTAAATGTCTCATTTCAACACATTCCTGCTGTGTCTCATCCTTCCACCACGCTCTGTGCAGACCAGCCTGGCTCCCTGCTCTCAGTAATCTCTTCTGGCACAAGGAGGAGATTCAGTTGGATCCTCCCCAATGCCTTCACCAAAAACCTTGTAACCAAATCCAGGTTCCTCAGCCTCCCCTCCCAGGCATGTGCTCCAGCCCTGGCACTGCCCCTATGGCTGTTTGCTGAATTGCCAATTTAGTGGTGTCTTTTTTGCAAACTGGGGAAAAAAAAATTAAAAAAAAAAATACTGGGTCACTGTTTGGGACAATTCAAGTCTAGGCTCTGAAGAGTTCCTAGGTGTCTTCAGGAAAGCTGCTCTTTCTCCTTCTAAGAATAAATTAGAGATAATAGCACTTCCCTTCTTCATAGAACAGATGAGCAGGAAAGCCCTGAAAGCAGCAGCAGGTTTAAAAAACTATCTACACAGACAGCACAGAAATTTTCCCTCAGAAGCCAGTTTTTACACCACTGCTCTGATTAACACAGCCCTTGAAGCCCAGCTTCTTTGTGAGGACAAACCTCTGACAGCTCTTCAGAGCTGGTATTTTGCTTTAGATTCCCCTACATTTTGTTGCCTGTGTGGATTTAACAGCCAGACCCTGCTGGTTTAGCTCCTTAGGTGGGATTTCCCCCCTTTTAAGGGACAGCAATGCAGCAAGCAGTGAGTTATAACAATATAACCCTGCTAAAAAAAGAGGGGCGTTTATTGGTCAGGTGGAGTAGAGTCAGCAGAATTCCTGGGCCAGACTCTGCCTCTGCCAAACGCTGGCAGACTCTTCACCAGAAAGAATAAAAGGCCTTGCAATGGCTTCTGACAGGAGTTACCTGTCCTCCCTCTGATCACATCAACTGTCCCACCTGTATGAGTTTCCCTCCAACTGGTTTTTTATCCTCGCGTGTCCCCTTTTCTGTGTGCGTGCTCAGGGTCTGCAACAAGTGGCAAGGTCCCTTTTCTTTCCCCCCTCCTCCAGAGGCAGACAGGATAAAACCATCCTGCATGTATCCTGGCTTTCATTCAGATCAGAGCACATGAAAACTGCAGTGTGATCATTTATCTTTTGGCTGCCGAGTCTCATCTTCACAATGTGACTTATCTGAACTGCTTCACCCACAGAGAGCTTGAGGATCCTCTTTTATGCCACTTTTAATGCATGACAATTAAACTCCTAGATCTTAAGGGAGGTATTTACAGAGGACTTTCTTAATATTATAGCCTTTAGAGAGCTGGAAAATGAACAACCTAAAGAAAAGCACCAAGCTCTTGGTTTTCCTAAGCTGAGAATTGTGAAGTGAATAGAGACAACTTTATTTTCAGACAATTGAAAACTAGAGAGCTTTTTGATAAAGGAAAAGCAGACATTGAGCACTGACTGGATACCCAGGTAAGTCGTAGCTGCTGCTGTGAAGTTCTGAATGTCAGAGCAGAAATACAGTGATCAGATCTTACCTGTTTGTTCTTTGCTGGTTTGAAACAGTCTGGGCAGGCTGTGGCTCTAAACACAGAAATTAAAATTAGCTGCTTCTCTTACAGAGAAAGAAATAAATAGACAGACTCACAAGCACAGCATGTAAATGCTTTTTGTACCCATACATCCAGTATCTCACTTCCACAGCTTAGCTCAGAGCAGATTTTCAAATTCCCTCTATCCTTAACCACGAATGGTGGAGGATGTGCATTGCTTGATCCAGAGCAATCATGGACCAAAGCTCTGCTCTTCTGCTCTGACCAACACTGTGTCTCAGATTTGAGATGGGATGGAAAAGCACACAAGTTCAGCTTTCAGTCCTTTCCAATCCTTCCCAATAAAGGTCATGATTAATATTTTAAGTTCTAGGCACAATTTGCTGACACCTTGAAATCTGTACTTGCCGCTCTTAGACAACACCCAATACAAACCTGAGATTCAAACTGTCCCTTCTGGAGAGGAAAATTCAATTTCCCACTGAAGAAGTAACCCCAGGTGTTCACCACCACTTGTGCTTTGCCTGTTCAAAAGGAAACTATTGGCTGTGTCACAAAAGTGAAAGCCAAGTCAGTGAAACACTTTTTCTGAGTAGTGTAGAGGAAGTTGCTGTTCCTATTAGTGCATTTCTATGTAAGCAGTCAGAGATTATTTCTGGATTTCTGTCTATGCAGTCAGAGAGATTCCTGACCTCCAACCCCATTTATCATCTCTTGCTGGTGCTTTTCAACACCTCTGTTACTCCTTCAGTCTCTAAGGAAGCAGGTTTTGCTGTTTCTATACAAGCAACTTTCCTGGCCAGTCTGTGACCCCCTTTCCAAAATTTCAGTAGCACCTTACTCTTAAATATGAATTGACAAGAGCCAATCCAATCTTCTGTCAAACCATGGGTCATTTCAGCACCCCCACCTCCACACAACTGTGTAAGAACAGGTGAGGAACTGCAGATGCCACACTTGGAAATCCAACCCAAAAGCACACCTGGAGTTCTCCAGGTTGAGGTAAAGTCCTGCTTTGCTTCCACAGAAACCATGATTGTCGCTACTACTGTGATAATTCCAAAATTTACCATATTTACATGAAAACCAAAAGTGCTGCCTCAGAATGTGCCCAGAGCCAGCCAGTCACATAGGCAGAATGGCACCTCAGGAACTACTGTGTAATTAAATTAGGTGATGTGCTGTTACTACAGGAAGTGTCTCCAACCCTAATTGCTGCTTAAGTGTGCTACAAAGAGGAGGCAAATAAAGGGATATTGTCAGGTCACATGGAATCAACCTGAGTAATTGGAAAGTGGAACTTGTGAATTTCTTTACAGCTTTCACCTCTACAACTGCTCTGCTTGGAGCACTAACACCAAAACACACCACCAGCAATATTCCTGAAATGCCAGAAAGAAGATGGAAGGATAAGCTGAAAATGCCAGGGAAAAGGTTTCAGAGGAAGGAAGTAAAATTAAATAAATTAGAACAAAATGGTGCAGGATGCAGAAACACTTCAGTCCTTTACAGGATGGCAGGAATCATTATTTAGAACTTCAGTCTGGCCCTACAATTTTCTCCCTCTTTTGCCCAGTCTTGAAGAAGCTGGAAAGGAAAGATGTTCAGCAAACACTGGTAACAATTGCTCCTAATACTTGTTCCTTCCCAAACTTCTTATCCCCCAGCTCAAGACAAACAAAAGAAGGTGGTGGAATAAGCACACAAAGATCACAAATGAAGTGAAATCAGGAAATAGAGGCTGCAAGAGAAATCTCCAGACTCAAGAAATGAATTCACATTTCAACAGAGATGTCTCTGCAGAGCCTCCCTCTATGCTAGGATTTAACTTGCAGGAGGTGCAAATGAACTGGGTGAAACTTCAGGTTTTCCAGGAAGCATCAACAAACAGGAAGAGTGACCCTAATTTTCCAGAATATACTGCAGCTAGATTTTGAGAAATCAGATTAAATGGCAGCTAAATTCACAGAACTATTTTGCTTCTTTGTGTACAGCAGGTGCCCTACTGGGCCAGGCCAGAGGCTGTGTGTAGTGAGCAGGGAATTTCTGTTTGTTTTCACCAACCAGCTAGGCTGGATTAACTCACTTCAAAACTCCTTTCCTCCTGTCCTATAGGAGCAGGAAAACTTAGGTATGCCCTCAAAAGATTCCCCCACCTGCTCTTACATGGTTTGAATTTTTAAAAATTATACAGGGAATGACTTTGAGGAGGGCTGAACCTGAAGAACTTACCTGAGTGCTCTCCTTCCAGTTCAAATCAGAACTCTGGATGATTTTTTTAAATTGGCACTAAAGAGCAGAATTAACCAGAGATGGTGTAACTTCAAGCTCTGCAACTGTATGTGGATATGAGGAAATCTAGATGCAGGCCACATTCTAGTTTATAAACACTGCAGACTGCCCTCTGTAACAAATTCAAACCAACAATGTTGCAAAACATTTAGATAAAGATCTCTTGTTACTTGTAGAAAAACTTACAGGAAATGGCACTCCTCATCTGTTTCTGGGTGAGCAAAGACCACGCTAACTTCAAACAGACTCTAAATTAAAAAAAAAAAAAAGAAAAAATAACAAAGAGGTGGTAATAGTTTTTTTAAACAACCAGGGAGGATATTCTCAAGCACTTGTATTGTAGTTTTAGGAGTAGAGACAAAAGAGAGAATAAAAATAAACCCCTTTTATTTATGTTTAAAGACATTGAAAGGCGTGCCAGAGCAGCATTTGCCTTTCTGAAGTCACCCAAGATGATGTGAGAGCACTTCAGAGCCATGAGTGACCTGCACTGGTCCCATCCAGTGCAGGGCAGGGGCAGAGGCAGCCAAGGCTCAAAGCCTATTAGGGTCACTAAACCCCAGAGCCCTCCCAGGAGGGCACTAAAGATAAAAATCCCCGCAGTAGTCACCACTGTAAAATTTTGTCAGGGGCTTCCTTTGCAATGCCTGCATGGCCTTGGGGCAAAGAAAGGCAACATGTCCTGGTGGATTGACAGCTAGCCCAGGAACTCCAGTGTAATCTCAATTCTTCCCCCAATTCCCTCTCTGGCCTTGGGCAAACAAGGCTCATTACTGCTGTTACTCAGATACCAGAACACCTCAGGAGGGCTATTGAAAAGACTGGCTAATATTCAAGTGCCTTGTAGATAAAGGGCACTGGAAAAACAACTTTTGTGGTACAGGGATGTCTGGAGTGGCTCTGTGTGCTTGAGTGGTGTGGAGCCTTTGCTAACTTGGTGTGTAAGAAGTTTGTTTCTTCCTGGACCATCTTCAGAGTAACTGAGTGGGTTTTTTCTTCACTAAGACAAAAGGGATGCTTTCAATTAGCATTCCTGGGAAACCACAGCCTGTAATTATTATGGAAGCTGACAAATCAACATAAAGACTAAGTGAATTTAGTCCTGGGGTCAGTAAAACTAACAGACTGCAGAAAATCTACATTCAAGATGAATATATCTTCTATCTGAATTTGGCAACACCTGATTGCCATGTTCAGTCAATGCCTTTCAGAAAGATTTTAAGGATATTAATCAGAATCTGCACGTTGAACAGTTTGAGAAAACCATTTCTGTCACCTACTTAGGGATATTGCAGGTCCATTTCTAGTGTTCACTAAAGTGAACAAGGACCAGTTTTTTCTCTTTCAGAGAAAGAAATCTCTCTTTCAGAGAAAGAAATTCAGAAATTAATTTTATCCACAAAACCTGAAAAACTGAGCTCCCAGAGCAGTAGCAAGTGTTGGCAGTGACAGGAGAGCAGGGAAGGAATGTGTGAGCATTCCTCAGCCTCTGCAAAACAGGGATCCTGGAAGAGGAGACAACTGGAAAAGTCTCATTAACAAAAGGAGGATGGCAGCACAAGAGATTTAGCATGAGCCTGTGGTGGTTTCAGAAGATGCAATGATCTGTGTGTACAAAAATGAACATTGGGCCCCTCAGGACTCTCACTTAGAGATCTCTGGTTAAAAGAATTTCCCCCTTGCTTTTCCCTACAGTGAATTTAGGAGCCACTCAACTTGTTTCTCTCTTAATAAGGAAAAAAGGATACATTTTTATTTCCCCACCACGTGTATAAGTGTATAAATATACACACACAAACACATGAAAAAAGGAAGAAGAAACTAAGAAAAACGTGGTCTGTTATTTATACAAGACCTTTCCATCAGCAGGAACACCCAACTCTTCTGACAACTGGGGGTGAATAATCCACTTATAAGCTTCTTTCAGCTGAACGATGTCATCCTTTGCCAAGGGAAGGCCCAGATTTCTGAATCACAGAGAAAAAATAACTTGCACAGGGGTCTGCCAAAAATAGGTACATGATATACAATATTTCAAGAGGAACTTAAGTAACTATTGCCAAGTAAAATATTCTTCTTTTTTTTTCTGTGCACTGAGGAAACTGATGCCAGAGCTTCCTGAAAAATCAAAAGTTGCAAAAGACTTTCCAGACCCTGCCCAGAGAAAAGCTGAGGAAGACAGAGATGCATTTCAAACCACTTGTTTGGGAACTTTGAGAGCAAAAGAGATAAGAAACCCCAAGGAAGGTCAAACCAGGGAAAAAAGAAAAACCAAAACACACAAAACCCAGCTGCCACCTTATTCTTTGTAAGCATCAGGTAAACTTATAAATCAACATTTACAAAGAGAAATGGTGTCTGTATGAAGAGTTCTTGTCAGACAGACAGACAGACAGCACAAGCAATGTCTCACCTCATCTGCTGCTTCACCCCCAGCCAAGCAGCACGCTGCAGGTCACCAGCCATGCCCAGGGAAAAGAGAGGAAAAAACAAAAGCCAGTGGAATTAAAGCTCAGAACTCCCAACCATCTTAAAGACTCTTTGCAAAAGAAACGTTTTAAACACTCATGACTAAAAGGAAGTATCAGGAATTTAGCTTTTGCTTCAGAAATGGGCAGATGGAATTGCTGCAAGTTTTTATTTCTAAGACATCACTTTGCCCTTCACATCAAATCTGTCTTTAAGAAAAAAAAAAGAGGCATCATTGAACACTTTGGAACTTGCTATTAATGCTGTAACTACAAAAAGACTCTAAGTCATCAGTTATCTACCATACAGAGAAATTAAAAAAAATTAAGTGTCTAAATGAATGGTATATGAAAGCTGATTGACATAAATCAATAAAACCCCAAATTCAGTGAGCATCCATTATTAAAAATGGAAATTAAAAATATACTTGGTGCTATGGTAATCACAGTATTTCCCCCTTATTAAAAACACACCACTTAGTTTAGGTGAATAGGCTAAATATGGAAAAGACCATGAACAGAAGGAATAATTCTAAAAATCAGAGGGAGCTTTTAATACAAATGCTCGAGTTCACTATTACTAAAAAGAGAAAAACTCCCCTCAAAATTTCCTACAACGAAGCTCAACAACAGTTTCAGTTGTCCTTTACTAACAACAACTACAAAATACCTTAGGACTGGCAGGAAACCCCTTAACTAATTCAGCCTGTGTCACCCTCCTCACTGCAGATGAATTCCAAAACTCAAGTTGTTTGATTTGAATCCACCACAATGAAAGAGTTTTCAGTCTGTAGGCTGCAGACTTTTAAATCCTTTCCACATCTTTTATTTTTCATATACTTAAAGAATAACCTCCCCCAAACTCTGCTGAAAGAATCACTGTGCATTGTCAAAGAAATAATTCTAAGGAAGAGGTTTGAAAACAGGTCTCAAACTTCAGGAAGCAGGGTCAGTACCACATGAACATCAGCAGGAACCACATCATAGCTGCCTTTTCCATGCTGATAAGGAACTCAATCAACAAATTAAGTCTATTATCCTTCATTTGGTACATCTAAAAGAATGAAGGAACCCAAAAAACAGTGCTAGAAATGATGAGGGAAGAGGGACAGTGGAGAGAGGACACAAACTTTGTTAGATCCATGATACACAAACCCACACACTGCTGAACAAAACAAATGCAGTTGTAGTGATGAAATCCTGTTTGCTCAAATCCACTGTGATTCATTATCCTGCATTTGAAGACAGTATGAGTAAGGCTGCTTCACTTGAAGTGTATTGTAATCCTGTTTGCATAATAACTCAGATAAAATCATAAATAAAAATAGCTTCAACTGAAATTCCTTGAACGTAGCACAGAACTAGAGGATGTGACACCACAGAACTGGGCCTAGGAAGCTGCATTTGAAAAATGCCAATTCACAAAGAAACCTCTCTCATGCCTTGATTTAGAGCACATGCAGGTTTGGGATGTTTGGGACTCAGGGAGGCTAATCTCACTCCTCTTCCCTGTTTTCCTGGCATAAAACTACAAAATAGACAAAATTTCTGCACGGGAGCAGCTATGCTGAAATGAGACCACAGGTCAAATTTCATCTCCTCTCTCTCTTGACTTCCAAGTTGAAAGAGAATTAAAGAAATTACTTTTCCCCTTCAATTAAGGGGAAACAATCGATGAGGGTACTGCAAGCACAGAAGCCAAAAGATCCCAAATTCCAAACCGCATTCAACCACCAAGCCAGCCAAACCCCTCTACTCTCTCCCAGCTGAACATGGAGCAGGGGATCAGATCCCCCAACTTCGTAATTACTTCATGTTTGTGAAGTGGTGTGAAAATGAAAAATGCTCATTACAGAGCTGAAGCCTGCAGGGCAATGCTCAGCAGCAAACACATCTCTGGAACCCAGCAGCCCAGGCTCTGTATTGATTACGAGCTGCAGGATATTATTCTGCTGCTATCTGAGGGAGCACAGTGGCAACAGTTGAAATACCATGTGCAATCCCAGCCACAGCACTGTTCCAGTGCACCAGAAAAGAGCTTGGAGATGGGGAATTCCAGGATGAGGCACAGGCAGCCCTACAGGGAGTAATGACTACAGCTGTTATTTGCATCAATGTCCTTGTAGCAAGCACCAGGATGATGGATCACGACTGAGACCACAGGCAGAGCCAGCAGTCACCCTTCTGAAGGGCACAACTCACTTCATATTCCAGCAGAGCTGTCTGACATAAACTTGGGACTCCTGTATTTATGATTTATTTCAATCAAATCTCCTACTTGTGCAAGGAGGCAATTGCTTCCTTGCATCACAGATACAAATACTATGCAAATGCAGATTTTATGTCCCGCTCTTCTCCAGCTCCTCTCGTACATCTCAGACTTGGCAGGATGACAACTGTCATAATTAAATGAGATGAAGGTAATACTGAAAGGCAGTTTCTGAATTTTTTTTTTTTTTGTTAAAAAGGATGATGGAGAAAATCTGTGTGTCACAGCAGAGGGCAGTGGGAGAGAGGCTGCCTTTGGGTGTTCCTTGATGATAGGATTCCACATGTTCTTGTACACAGCAGGTCAAAGAACTAAAAGCAGAATTTAACAAATGACCTCTTCTCATGTTGAGATATTCTGACATCTGATTTTGATATTTTCAGACATTTTTACATACTGTATTGGTGCTTTTCTGTGGCTGTAAAACAGGTTCTCACCTATTTTTTTTAAGTGATAAATGGATAGGAGGGAAATAAAGCTCCATGATTTTTAAAGTTTTTCCTCCACCATCACCCCTTTTCACCCCTGCAGCTGGAGCAAACAGCTGCTGTAGCATTTGACAAGACTGGAGGGATGGAATAGAAGGGACAGCAGAAACTTCTTAATCTAAACCTTCTCCCAGTGGAACCAGAAGTGCTTCCAAAGGGAAGAGATCCAGTTTTGGAGCTTCCTACTGGCTCATTTCCCTCCATCTATCGATCTGGGGGCCCACAGAACAGCTCTGACTCCCTTGGCTGTCCCCAGCCCTGCTGCTTTGCTGGAACCCGAGCCGCAGGCAGCGAGGACATCCCTCACCTGAACTGCAATGCAACACCACCCTCTACCGAGGCTTCCTGCAAACATCAGGTGCTCCTGGATCACCTCAGCTTACAGCAGGCTCGAAGCTGGAGCAAAACTTGGGACAGGCTCACCTACGTTTGGGGTTTGCCAGAGCAATAAATGGGAATCAGGGCGGTTCACCCAGCCAGAAAGGACAAAGCAAACACACCAACTATGCTCAGTTTAAGAGGGGTAGTTGAGAACCTTATGTTCCAGAAGATTTGGAGCATTTGCTAGCTATCACAGCGGCACTTGCCACAAGTAACAGCACAAATCACCACTGCACGTGCAGCAGANAGAGCATTTGCTAGCTATCACAGTGGCACTTGCCCAAGATGCCACAAGTAACAGCACAAATCACCACTGCACGTGCAGCAGAGCAGTTACCAAACTGTGTGGGAGAAGAGAGCTCAGCACAGCTTTATTTGGGAATCCAAATCCTTCTTTCTGCCATGTTCACTGAGGTCTCCACCACATCTCAACCACAGCAGGCATCTCTTGGACAGATTTACGTGCTGCCCTTTGGAACACCACTTTTGCTTCACTTTTAGAACAGTACTTTTGCACCATTTTATATCAGAAAGCAGAGGAAGATTGCAAAATATCTCACAACTAAATGTATTATCCCACCATTTAAAATGCTGAGCACTTCAGAGCTCCTCCCCAAGTTCCTTCGTTTGCATTCTGCACAACCAATTATCATTTATCCCTGGAAAGGCACCAGCTGGGCAGTTCTGTCTCCAAGAAGATCCACAAAGCAGGGCTGGCATCTGCACCAAAGGGAACAACTCACTGAAGGTTTCAACAAACTCCTTTAGGAGTTTCAGATGGAAAAAGGTTTTCAGATGGAAAGTAACTCCTGGGCTAACTGAAAAGTGAAGGCCCTGTATTAATTACAATTATACTCACAAGGAAGGGGAGAGCTGACTTCACTTCCAGCATGGGCTTTTGCGTTTTTTTAAAGAGTAACAATTAAAAACCAAACCACCTCCAGCTCATACATTCCACAGTTACTTTCTTAAAGATGTATTTAATGATTTATTATTTACATTACTTACCTCCCTGACAGATAGCTGTGGGGGTAGTGACACAGAAAATACAAAACTAGTGAACTGGTAGTCAGCAGAATTAACTTTTTGGCACACCTGTAAGAGAAGGAGCTTAATATGAATCCACAGCACTGGGACTGAGCTGAATAATTTTTGTTCTAGAATAATCACTGTGAATTCATGTTAACACACACTCAGAGAGATGCCCAACATAGAAACCAGAGTAATCACTAACAACTTATTGAAATATAAGCTTTTCTGCCCTGTTAAAAGAAGTTACTAATCAACAGTGTCCTTAATGCTATGAAACAAGCAAACTCACTCTAGCAATTGCATATTGAAATTTGAGGTGAAATCAGCATCTCAGATAAGGAAATTTATGTGTCAAATAACTAAGTTTTGTGGTGCCTTAACAAGTGCTGTCAGATTTTCCATTGCTACAGAAGAGAGTAGCTCTGAAACAAATCTTAGCAGTGGATTCTGTAAAAAGAGACATTCTGCCCATGGAAACAAAAAGGAAACAAAATGTTCTGCAACAACAGAAACTACATACTATGCTTTCTGTCTAGTCCCATTTTTTATACATTCCTGCTATTAAATCAAATCCTTTTACATGAAAACTCTGTTAAATATCTCAGATGCCAGTATGAATTTTCTAGCTGATATTTCAGTTTGTCACATGAGCAATACGATTGCTCAGGGACAACATTTGCAACACTCTGTGCCCACGTTCTCTCCTAACTCACATTTTCTCTGTTATCCACAATCTATTGCATCACCAAAACATTTTCTTCCCCTGTGGTACTTCATAAAGGCAGGTTCATGGTGTATTAGAAACGTGTAGTTCAGAGAACAGCACTGGGTGACTCCTCATTTTCCTGCCACATAAAAAAGTGAAGAGAGGTCGCCAGCTCCACTGAGGTTTTCCTTGAAAGCAGCTGAACCTCAGGTCATCTCCTAAATTCATGTAACCACACATCTGTTAGTCCTTTTCTTAGGCAAGTGTGCTCCCTGCAGTCACTCCATGGCACCTGCACTGTTATTTTTTAAAATAGAAGTGCCACTAGGACAAAGTCTGGGCAAAATTCAGTCCCACCACAGATGCAACTTCCCAGCTGCACAGGTGTGCAAACACTGCCTGGGAGCAGGATGGAGGAGGATTCTGCCACCTACATTTCAAATCTTCAAAACAGGCAAATGTGTTCGTTGTCTGGTCTCTTTCTTTCAAAAGAAAAGAGAAAACATTTCTTTTGAAAAAACAACAAAAAATCTGCAGTGTTACCAGCCACCAGCTCTATCCTGCAGGCCCCAACATACACAAGCTCCATAAAAGTAGCCCAAAAGGCTAAAAATGTACCTTTTTAACAAAGTCAGCCTCGCAGAACTCCTGGAGGATTCCCAAACACACATTGCAAACCTTCCCAGGCGAGCTCTCCAAGGCAGGATTCCCCTGGTGAGCCGAGGGAAGCTGCGGGATGGCTCCGTTGTGCTTCAGATCATCAGCACCTTCTGCCCTGTGCTCCAGTCTGAGCCTCTTACAAGGGGGGTCAGCCACATCCAAACAGACTGTGTCCTCTTCTTCCTTACTGCTCTTCAGAAATTCCTGCAAGTCCTTCAGCAAATCCTAACACAAACAGAGGAATCACACCGTGGCTGTTTGTTCCTCTTTCACAAACACAATTCCATAGGGCAGTACTACTCCAGCTGAGGCTCAGTGTATGTAATTAATAACATGGAATTTATGCCCAAAGACATCTTTAAGAACAGCTCCAAGCTGCATTTCTCTCAAAATAGAAATTTCCAGGAAAATATTGCTGAATAGACTTGTTTA
The DNA here is from genome assembly GCA_013397295.1 of Polioptila caerulea. Lineage (NCBI taxonomy): Eukaryota > Metazoa > Chordata > Aves > Passeriformes > Certhiidae > Polioptila > Polioptila caerulea. Next base: position 52,016 of record VYXF01008735.1, read on the forward strand.
TCATCCAAGAATGAAAACGCTTTCCAGACCTGACTCGCAGAAACACATTTATCTTTGCCCCATCACTATTCCATGAAAAGAGACATTTAGTGCTTTCTTGTCATTTAGATTAGGTTAGAATTTAATTCCTTCAACTCCACTAGCCCAGGAAGAGAGTTGGCCACTACAATAAAAAAGAAAAGAGAGCAGACACAGGCAGAGGTGAAACCAAACACACAGAGTAGGAACTTTGTATCAAGAGAGAAGCCTTCAAAAAATAAGAATTACCTGCCTGTCTCTGATTCCTGGAAGGATGAGAGACAAGACATAGTTCAGGAAGAAGGATTCACTACAAGGTTTGCAGTAAGGAAGACAGCAATTACTGTTTTGCTGCAGCTTAGAGAAAAATCAGGTAGAGACGCAAAAGGATTAAAAAAAAGCACAACGGATTAAAACTCCTGAAATAATTGATAAAAAGTGAAAAAGGATAGGGAAGAAAGATGTTAAAAATGGATTGTGGAGAGTCTAAACTTGAGCAAAGGTAAAACAATCAAGACAGACAGCAGGAGACACAAGCACAAAGACAGGGGATCAGAGTAAGCTAGGAGGAATGTCTAATAACATTGTGTTTCTCTGATTTCTCCTTAACCTTTGCTCTGCAATTCTTCAGTTGCATCCCCCTACCAATTCTGCAATTTCCTGTAAATTTCCTTTACACCAAAGGAAAAAGCAGAGTTTTACATAACTCCTTTCCCTTTCAGGGCAAGAAGACCTCAGAGGACAAACCTTGTGTGGATGTCTATAGAGCGTCTGTGATCCCACGCAGCAGAACCTCAAAACACATCGTGGGCAAGTGCCAGCGTCGAGTAAGAGCTGAACAATTGGTCTGTCCTTCTCTGCCAGTGAAGACATGCTGGGCAAATCTAAAGTTCAACATAGAAAAGTAAAAAAGAAAAGCTGAGAACAAACACAGTTCAGCAGTTCAATAATAAAAAGGCTCAGCTGAGACTTAACTGCACCATATGTAGAGTAACTGGGTTTTTTTTTTCCCTCTAGAGAAAATTTGGGATACATGTTTGTTTTAAGTCACAGGCATAAGAGAAGTGGAAGACCAACTCAAAAAGGCCACTGACTGCAGGAAAAGCTTCTGTGTTTCTCAGGTTTTTCTTAGAAAACCTGAACTCGAGTTCTGACAAGGGAATGCTGAGTTTTTGCCTAGTTTTATCTTGGACAAAGTACATGGCATGCTAATTTTTACTGAATAAAGGAGAGTGGAGCTAAGCAGATTAAGGCAAATTTAAAATGGGAATTTCTCCTAAAATTGCAGTCACTAAAGAACCAGTGTGTTAAAATTACAGGGCGGGGGAAGAGCCTCAAGGCATCCCCTTTTGTCACACAAAGCTCCGCCAATTTTTTAAAGATTTATCTCCCTTCTCAATATAGGACTTATGTCTTGGTGAGAAATCTCACAATGCTTTTTTTTCACCCCTAAAATATCATGGCTAATTTGATTTCCTGTTGTTCTCTCTGTCCAGAATTTTAGAAAAGACTGATTTTTTGATTTTTTTTTACCAAAATTTTGTGATGGGATAGAACTCAGCATTTTTTTTTGGAAGAAGAGACTCCCAGTGAGGTGCTCACCTTTCCTGGACATTTAGGAAATTTCATAAGGATAACCACAGCTGTTCAGATCCAAAGTTTAATGAGTCCATTGTCACCCAAAGTGGGAATAAATTCAGCAAGGAATTCCACAGCGCTAATGAACCATCTGATTTAGCTTTGGGCTAAACTCCTGTAAGCAGCATTTGATACTCTCCTAGTTCTTGCGTCCCAATGGATGGGACATATCCATGCTGCCCATGCCAGGCACAGACTGTTACACCTGCAATATCCAACAGAAATACTGCAGCCATAGAAAACCTCCACAGCACGGAAAAGTTATTAATTCAATAAATTGCGTCAGTCCTGCGTTTGGATGCTCTCTGGTAAGCTGCAAAAACCGAGGGCTATCTGAAAAACTTCAAAGCTGCTTTTAAAGGGAAGGAGCACACAAACAAACACGCTTTTCTTTTTCATTTTAGCTCAATTCACCACCATGAGAATTAAATACTGGTGCTGTGTGACACACAAGGGCAGACGTGGCGATATTCCTGACATTTGGTGGTAGTGTGAGGGGAGCAATCGGGGCCCAGCACCCCAGGGCGGAGCTCAGAACCCCTCATGTGTGAGGGGAGGGGCGCCTCAGGAACCCGTTCCGGCTCCGTTCCCGCTACCACTCCCATTCCGGTTCCCGTTCCCGATCCCATTCCCGCTCCCGTTCTCGATCCCGTTCCCGTTCCTATCCCAGCTCCCGATCCCATTCCCGTTCCCGATCCCATTCCCGCTCCCGTTCCCGATCC
>VYXF01008741.1:6177-31619 GCA_013397295.1 Polioptila caerulea
GATTTCTTTTTTTTTTTTAAGGATGCTTTCATGTGCTGACATGAACATCTCTCCTCAAAGATATTGAGCACAAATAATATTGATTGACTGCCATTATTTTATGCTCTTGTGCCTTCTGTCTACTGCAGAATAAGTAACTGAAGATCCAGTTTTCTGTTAACAAAGCAAATGGTTGATGCTCTAGGTCTCATTTTGTTAGAATGAATTTATATTGACTTCAATAGCCAGCATTAATGAAATCTAATCAAATAACTGAAAATGTATTCCACAAGGTATTTTCCTTTAATTAGTGAGAAGTATTGCAGAAAATATGAGATGGCTGAGAATTTAAAATATAATAATACATTATTCTTATTCATTATTATTATTATTTATTATATCTTTCAAATATTAATGTTGGAAACATAATTCCAAACTGTGAGCTGTGAGCTATTTGGAATCTGAGTTCCATTTCTTTGCTTTTTCATTATTATGTGTAGGTTTTTGCCACAGAAGGTATGATAATAACAAATGTTACTATTTTCATTAAAATTAGACAATAACTTAATTGGCAACAATGTGCTAAGGGCAGGTTAAATTGTTCTTTTGTGACAGACATGGTGTAAACAGGAGCATGTTTCCTCATGCAAAAAACTGCAGTCAGTTATTCAACAAAGAGATGCAAACTGAACAATTTGTTTGTCTGTGACAGTTACCAACTTCAGGTATGCTCTTCTATCAGCAAAAGCAGATTTGATAAGTGCAAGGAAAGGAAAACTGCGAAGAGGTGGGAGCACATTATTTAAGTTGATTGATCAAATTATGTGTAAAATATGTGTCCTTAGGTCATCAGTGCACTACAGGCCACAATGTTTTTCTTCTCCACAGTCAAAACCTTAGACAATTTTTACCGAGCGAAAAATGTTTTAAGTATTTCACATCAATCACCTGAAGGGCTGGACACTAAAAATAGTGACCTTTTTATTCACCCTCCAGATCAGAATCCCATAATTTTGACTGGATTCTCATTCTTTTGAAACCGCAGATACCATTTGGGAAAAAAACATATGGTTTTCCCTCCTGAGTTTTGACAGGTTCTCCTACACACTCCTCCATCCCCACCTCCCTTGCCCATATCTGGAATTGGAAGAGGAATTTCAGGTCTTGTCACACTTTTCTGCCCGACATTTCAGAGGGTGATGTTAAGTCAGAGATCACAGCTGTGCTTTGGGAGGATCTCTTTGTTCTGTGCTTTTCTTAGGAAAAAAAAAATGAACAGTTAAAGTATGTAAAATTATGAAGGAAACTCCTTTTACTGAAAAGAGTTTTAACGTATTGCAACATTTTCCTTTCCTGTGACAACATTCTTAATACAAATATGAAAACAAACAGGGACCTCAGATTTCTTCAGAATATTTTGCTGTAACCCAAAGTGTTTGGTCCTTCTTATCCTTGATACATTGTTAATTTTGTCCAGCATTAGACTACATATGTTACAAATCACACACACGTTTCTAGAGATGTATGTAAGACAGACATAGAAAAAATTGTGAAACACTTCTGAATACCTCAAGTAACTATTTCCTATTACAAGTCCATGATAGATTGATATCTGTCTCAAGGTCTGAAAAATTTAACTTTTTCATCTGGGAAAACATATTTATTATCTTCATTGCTACTAATGTTGAAGCAGGCATCATGATCTGAGTGATGTTCTGTGAATATATGGCACCTGTAATTTTTCTCTCCTTGCTGGACAATTGTTTATAAACTGCCCCAAATTGTCAGCTTGTATCTGTACCAGCCTATTGAACCTGAACTTCCTGGTAATGCCTCAGGCTACAGTTTCTTGAAACTCCTAGAAACCAAGCCATAAAGTTAATTTACAATGATTTTGAGCAATGAAAGTTCCCTCTTCCTTATTTTAAACCTTGAACTCAGACCACTTACTGTAGCTGCACTTATTTTCTTTTGCCTGGTTGTGCTTAATTTGTTCACTTGTGGTTAAAAATTACTGTTCTTAGGAGTTAATGTACTATCCAAAGAGAGATGAAAATGAGTAGTAGAAGTAATAACTAGCTTCCTGCCTTTCTGGAACTCTCCATTTATGTAAAAGGTTGATTACTCCTCCCTCATATATCTAGGGATCTGACCCTTATTCCATTTCTTATCCCATTATTACAAGAAGATTACTTGATTAAAGAATTGAGTTAGTCAACTTTATCAAGATTTAAAAATCTGTCTCCTTTCTTATTTCAACCATGAAAAGAAAGGTGTGGAGCTTAGTAGGCATCCTGCAAGATAGACAAGATATATAGATATATAGTTATAATTACTTAATTCCTCATGTACTACGTTTCTTGCTTTATTACTGATATAATTCCACTGATTTCTCCACTGCTGAGCCAGAAAAATGGGTAACGAGTTTGTAGTTCAATATCCCCCCCCCAAAAAAGGTCAGAATTTTGTGACATATGACAGAATATAAGTGAACAATACCTTAAATTCCCACTGCCAGGCAGAGCTATATCACACGTTGTGGAAAATTGTGCCTACCAATTCTAATTTTTCTGGATCCAGAACATGTCAGTGCCTATTATTAAAGGATCATAGAGGCATGACCCTGAAACACACTGCACTTGCTATTAGGTTGTCAATATTGTCATTCAGCCTCTAAGGATCTTAGGATCTTCAGCAAACAGTGAACATAGTCATTTGAGTCTGTCACAGTTCATGCTCTTCTGGTCAGTATTTGAGGAGACAGTGTATTTCTGTGCGCTGGACATGACATTAGAGCTAAATTTTGGGCACCCGATTCTGGAGAGAAAATACCAAATCGATGGAGAATGAATAATTGGACAGATTATTTACCTGATAAGAGACAAAAAGTCAATCTTTCAGAAAAAATTTTTCCAAAATTTGAAGGAAATTAATTCTTCTTAAATGAATGGCCACATATATGATGTAATTTGGAACAACCTAGAGATCACTGAACACTCAAAAAAAATCCAGAATAGCAGATTCTTTCTTGAATTTAATTTTTTTCTTTTAGACAAGGAGAAAAAAATGTATCCAGATCATTGACAAATGGAAAAAGTATTATACTAGTTGATTTTAAAAAATAATGTTTAGTAATATGTAGTTCATTATTTATGTGGAAAATATTTACTGAAAGGGAAATAAGAGAGTACCATTATCATCTGCTGTGGGAATAAATGACCATTTTTACCTCAAGTAACTTGGTGGTAATACTTAAGTCTCAGTGTACAGATATTGACTTCTCTTTTTTAATCAAGACAAAGACTAGAAAGTGATAGACTCTAAAATACTCAAGTTAAAATACAAGATCATACATGCATGACCAGTGCCCATATGATTCCTGTGAAAGCAGTAACTTCACCTTTATTTTCTATCATTTATATTAAAAAGTAAATGCCCTTGGTGTAGTCAAAGCTGCTAATTGTGGATTTGCACACAGATGCGTTATGTAACAATGGTGATGCCTCCATTTACTTCTTGTGAGATCTGCAGTGACCTGTATCCTGGGCAATATTCCTTAGTGTCACCTCATTGTTCACGTTTTTCCAATCGCATGTTAATTTTATTATGAGGTTAATATATATAAAAGATATCTGAAAGTTAATTACAGTCATAAATATTATTGATTCAGCAGTGACCCCAGGATGAAGAGACATTTCCACAGGAAGTAGCAGGAAAAGTGTACAGCAAAGCAAAGAAGGTTTCATGATGGTACTCACTCATGAATGCTTTTCACTGCCTGGAACAATCCAAATGGCAGGGGAGCTGGCCTAGAAGAATTGCCCATCCTGTGATTAATGCTTTGTTCTACCTGTGGACAGTCTGACTACAGGGAGAAGTGTTGTATCATGGTGCAGAACAGTGCAGGCTTTGGTACACCTGCCAGTGTCTTAAACACAAAAATGTGATGGTTAATCAGCATATGTGGACATAGTTCGAATAAGAATGAAAACAACTGGGAGATGGACAGAGTAAAAATTAAAAAAAAAAATAGGAGAAAATGCTCTATCCACTCCTTTATATTTTCTTTGAGAGGGTAAGACTTTCTCACATAAGTTCATAATTTTTTTCCAGATACATTCTTACATTTTTGTGCATTCCTAGTTTTTCTTTCCCTGAACGAATTGATTTTAATTCTCCATTCTGTTTCAAGTCACTCAAACAATTTTTTTCATCCAGTTTTACATGAAATTACCTGTACTGGGTCAGATCAAAGGTTTACCTACATCCTGCTCCAGACAGGGAGCCTAGGGAGGAGTATAAATGCAGGGCAAGCACACAATGGTACTTTCCTAGAATAGTGTCCCTACTTCTGTGGATTTATGATGCAAAGACCCGTATTAAAGGTGGTAGGTTGATGTGAACTTGTATTCAATTTTTTTCTTCCATTTCTTCCACAACATTCCTTCTTCATCTTTTAGCACGTTCCTTTTTCTTCATATAGCACCAACAACGTTCTGTGGTAAGGAAAACAACAGACAAAATTACAGAATACTGGGAGGTCTGTCCTCCTGTGCCTGGGACAGTGCTGTTTACTTCTATTGTTCATTCTGAAAAAAAGATGCATAATAGCTCTGCTGAGAATATATCGGGGTAGAACCAACACACAGATTGGAAAACAACATTTTGTAACATGTCTGTGGCCTAGGCAGTGACTTGCATTTCGCAAGAGTGGTGCAGCTTTTCTTCATGTCTAGAAGTATCTGCATGACTGTGTTTGGGGCACTCCGTCCTAGCTATCCTCACGTCAAATGGGAGTGATAGTTATTCTTTCTAACAGACTTTTGTCTAATGTACCAGAGAATACCATGTACATAGCCACTATATTCATATTATTGTAACAAGGACAAGCAATGTTGCAAAAATCCCATCACTCCTGCTAAAAAGAAAATAATATACAAAGAATAAGTCAAATAAAAAAAAAAATTAAAATACTGTTAAAATGAAGGCAATACATGGTGATGGAAGGATAAATAGTTAAAATATTATTATGGGGTTTTACTTGCTTTTATTTGGTGTTTGTTTTAATTCATGTTACCTAGTCTAATAATCTTATCCATTTACAGGGCTCTGTGTGAAAATAATGGACAAGTCAGGACAATATATTCCTGGAATATATATGAAAATATACACAGCACATCTTTTCTACATAAATGCTTGCTCTCTATAATTTATCAAATGCTGTGTGGCCTGTTCCATGATCATATATCATGAAGAGTAAGATTTTTTTTCACTTCAGGTAAGCACTTGCTTACTTGTCCTTCTCCAAATTCACTTTTGCTACACATGTTGCTTGTTACTTTACTGCAGTTACTTAAAAATACAATTAGAGTAACTCTATACAGTCCTCACTTTCACTCCTTGTCCAAGTAAATGAAAACAAAATATACATATCCATACATTTACAGTTACATTGCAATATATGCATTATGTATGTTATTAATCACCATTAGAGATAAATGTATTGTAATGTCTCAATTTTCAATGTAGACCTCCAGACTCTTTTATAGCTGAAGGCATATTTCTACACAGCTGCCCAGTAAGAACTTCTTTCAAAGCATCAGTGGTCCTCCCAGTGTTGTTTCTATTTTCTTGATGGATGTGAAGGGAAGCTTTCTGTCTTTCTCTAAATTGAACTTGCTCATTATTTTCCTTCTGTCTTTTGGACCACTGAGTGGTACAAGAACATTCCTCTCTTACTCTTTGTGTATTTTTTTTCAGAGTTCACTATAACAGAGTTCTGGCGTAACTTTTAGGCATTCTTCTCTTCCACTGAGTCTAATGCATAGGGAGCCCCTTTCCCTCATCTTCCTGCTGTCAATATATCCTTGAATAGTCTTGATTTTTCAGTCATCTATTTCCAGATTGTGCTACCAAATGAGCTCATGAAATCTCTTTTTGGCATTGCAATTGGCAGAAATGACCAGGCATATATAGGACAATAATCAATGCACCTCTTCAATCCTTCCCAGGCTAGAGATCTTAAGCTCTTTTTCAGGAATTTTTCCAGTGAAAGCTATTAGCTCAAGAAATAGAATATGTCTGGAGAAAAGCACATTGTCAAGAAAGGGAAGGAATAATCTATCAAAAACTGTTTAAGTCTGTTGACTGTCTTGTCATAATCACTTAAACAGTTTTTCATTCTACCTTCCTCCAAAGGCCAAATATTCTCTTCTGTAGATAAGACTTTATACCTAGAAACACTGAAGGACTACTTACACTCCTTAATCCTTGTCAGAAATGCTTTTTCCACATTCCTGCCTAATCTACAATAAATTAATGATATATTCATTTATCTCAGGAATACATCAGTATCAGTATCTTTGTTTGCTTGTCTTGGAGTTGATGAATATTTCTACCTTTATTTCTTGGAAGGTATTCATTCACTCTCAATATGAAACACTGCATTTTCCTACTCCTTGAAGGTGCTTGCTTCTTCTCAGGAAAGAGAAGGCAAGAAACTCTATGTTGTCTAGTTTTGCTGTTTGGGGGTTTATTTCTCAACCTAAAAAGACAAAAAAATGTATATATGGTGCAGTAAAAAGAAGGAAATAATGACAATCAAATATTCTTGTATTTAGCACTAAAGCATTGGGTTCTAGATATCATTATAATTATCAAAGTGTAGGCTATAAAGAGCATCATGTCATGCATCATACTTTATGTTGCAAATAGTATTGCTAAAACCAGAAGATTGTTATTTGGCATGTCTTCCATCTCTTTAAGTTCTTTATTTCAACACTGTTGACACCTTAATATTGTAAGTCACATCTTATCAAGCAGCTCTACCGTATGAATGTGCCAAGACAATTAACTTCATTAACTTTTTATTATCTCCAGATTAACAAAAGAAGGTAGTAAGAAATGAAAAATGAATTGTAATGCTGTTTGCACTTCCTTACACTATGCAGCAATTGAAATGAAGCAGTGAAAATAATGAATCGTGTGATTCTGATATAGTTGGCTATGTAAATCTGTGTACATTAATTCTTGTTGCAAGCCGGTTGTTAAAGCGCTTCAGTGTACCTCTAGTGATGTTATTGGTCTTAGCTCTTATCACCTAGCTAGTATTTTATTTGGCTTTCTCAGAAGTCTGCGCTACAGATTCTAGTACAGAAAGAGTGTTCATTTATCTCCAGGATTGTAGGTAATTTGTGATTGTAATGGGCATGCATGGCACTGTTTTCTTGTTATTTCCCCTGCTCCCACTGCTGCTGGAAAGTGGATGTGTGATAATGACTCTCTGAAGACATTGGCAAAATGAAAATTTGGCTAATGACTCTAAGGCGGTTATACTGCTGTATGCAGTACACAATGTTGTTTACAGAAATACTTTTTCACATATAACAGGAAGTCAGTGTAATTGTAATTCTGACACTGTAAATGTTTTCATCTGTCCTTTTAAAATATGCTTATTGGCATAAGAAAAGACAAAGTTATACCCTGATAATTTTTCAAACATCTTTCTATTTGTTTGCATTTTAGTAATAATACAAGAGAATTAACCTTGTGGAATTAGTTACAGTTCATGGAATATATTAATATCTTGAATTATTATTCATCTCTGTCCTCCATTGTGATGTCCTTACCAATATCCCTTATACCTGTTTTAAGGGTTAGAGAATGAGAGTACAAATGTTTTGAATTCACAAACCAGTGAACTAGTCAGACTGCAGGAAAGTGAAGAGTTCTCTCCCACCTTGTATGCAACATTTGGGCAGTTAAAACAATATGAGAAACAAATTCACCCCAATAAAAAGAGTGACTGCTATTGTCATAGCATTAAAGGGCAGTATGGCACAACAACGCAAATGATGTGATGCATGTTCAGAGCAGAGACAGCCAAATGTCTTAACGTGACCTTGATGCACAGACACCAGGCATTGGTTTTATTTCTTAACATTGCTAAAACATAATTTATAGTCTGTTGACTGCTCCTACAAATAAATTACGTTTGATACAAATTTCAAATTTAGCTTCATTCCAGGAATTAACCACCTGATACTGTAAGAGTTCATAAGAGAGTGCCCCACTGCTGCTATTTCCTGCAGTAAGGCTCCCTGTTTGTCTCTAAATGCATTTTTAAGAGTCAATCAGCTCTACCTATGACTCAGATTAAGGCTATAGTCACAGCCTGAAGTTTAGTTGCATTATAAGGCTCAATATATGTTTGTTTTGTAGGAATGACAGTTTTTAAAGTCTTTGCTTTTAACAATATTAAGTACATCCAGTTAGTAACACCTTAGGCATAATGGATGCCTAAGACACATGCCATTTCCAACAGGGCTTTACACCACCATTAATTTACTGAGGGATAAACTAGAAAAAAAAATTATTGATGTAAATCTTAAAGGAAAATATGTTGTTGTTTTTTTTTTTTTTTGGGGGGGGGGGTTGAGGGTTTTTTAGGCTTTTTGGGGTTATAGTTTGTTTATTTTTTCTGTGATTTAAAGTGTGAAAAAGTAGCTTCTGGCTGCTTCACCTGTCAACGAGATATTAGTTGGCATCTCTCTGTAGACAAAGCAACGATTACTCTCCTGTGCAGCTGAGAGGGGAAGCCAAATTATAATCTCTTGCAGGTGTGGCCTAAAGAAGACCTACAAAGCAGGAAACACACATAACAGTTCTCTCAAAAAATCTTAATAGTTAGTGTCCCACCTGCATATCTTTTTATGTTTAAACAAAGCTAGATATATACACACATAAACTTAGAAGATGTAGATATAAACAAGTATATGGAGACAAGATATGTATCTGTACTAATGTGTAGCTTGCTAATGTGCAAAAACCTTTCATTTTTACATGTCTATATGTATATATTTGCATACCTTACCTTTTTTGTATATGTTATATTCAGTTGTGCAGACACATAAGTAGCTTTGCCTTTCCTATTTTTCCTTTCCTACACCTTTCATGACCACTCTGTATGGAAAATATACACAATGAAAATATTCACAAAAGTGTGTGTCGTCACACACACAGATATACATTAGATCTGTGTAGGAAAATGGGGAGAGAATGGGATGGATATGCGGAGAGGGGAAATGGGTTTGAATTCCTTGTGTTTCCCATGCATGCATGTATGTGAGCATACACACAAAACACAGAGACAAAATTCTCCACTAACTGTTTTCCAAGAAATCATAAAAAATGTCTCTGTTTTTCCCAAGGCATAATTTGGTCAGATTGTGTTTGTTATATCACTTTGGGCCTGGTGATTTAATATTTTGCTTCAAATGCCCTATCTTTTATTTATTATTTATGGTGATCTTCATATACACAACATTTATATATAAAGCAAGATAGTCACAGTGAAAGAAGGCATTGATCTTTAATGTTTTTTCTTTTCTCTATATAATGCATACTTTTGGACTTTAAGAAGAAGTACAGACTGCAAAAGAGAAATTAAATGAGGGAAATGGAAAAAAAAACAAACACTTTCTTGGTTTATGAATTCTTTCCAGGAAGTTGTACAAGAACAACCCTTTTCATCTAGTAGGAGATGTGACTTTAAATAAAAAGCAAGTTTGCTGATTTCTTTTTGGGTGGGATATAACTTGCATACTACTTTTGAATTGAGCCCTGAATATAAAAAGGCAAGTGGAGAAGAAACTTGATAAAGGAAGACGTGAGTTCAGAAAAATGAATAGCAAAATGCTTTTTATGAACGTTCAATAAATTCACCTGCAGCCCTAAGATATCCACCTATTAGATAAATGATTATTCTTTAAAGAGTTAGAATTCTTGCTTTTTTCTTTTTTCCCCTTAAGATTAGCCAGCTGGAAAGGTGAAACAAGGCCTATATTACATCTAGTGGTGCTGCCAGTGAATAATCAATTTGCCTTCTGCCGATACATATGAAAAAGAAATATTGCCTAAACAAAGGATTCAAGGATATTTTCCTTTTTCTTTTTTTCAAGGCTGAGATACTGATTACATAGATTCTGGAAATTCTGAATTCCTAGAAAATATTATTAAGACTCAAAGTGTAATTTTTTTTCCATGTTCAATGCAAACTGCTCTTTTCTTCTCAGCCTTATTTCTGTTTAAATTGTGTGTGTGTGTGTGTGTGTGTGTGTGTGTGTGTGTGTGTGTGTGCATGTGTATAAGCTTTCAACAGCATTATTTTCTATCACATGAACACAGCTTCCTACCCCAATCCTGCTGTGCTGTCTTGAGAAATCCTCAGGTTTCCAATTTTTTATTTTAGGAAAATTATCTATTGAAAACATATAGATTATGGGAAATAGCCTAGTTAATATCAAATGGCTAAAATGTCATTACTCTGAAATTCTGGAAAGCAATTATAAGTCTGTCTGCATGACCATTGGAATTCCAATTAGATATCAAGAAAACAAAAATTCCAACAGTAGCTTGAAAGAAGTCAGGGCATTAAGCCTGTCTTCATACAAATTTGTGCTGACAAGCTTCTCTGTGCTTAATTGGCATGATAATTTTTTACACGTAATTCAGAATGTGGCATAGAACCACTGGCATAGGGTGGGGTAGGTGTAGTGGCAGGCCATAGTGGAGTTCATGCCAGCTTTAGGATGGTTTCCTGAAAGCACATGATAATAAAAAAGAATTTCACTACTCCATGATGGGTGCAATTTACTCGGTTACTTCCACATTCAGGTGATGTGAAGGGCAGAGGTCTAGACAATCCTTACTACTTTCCATTCATTCTATATTCATCAGAAGTAATCTGGTTCCAGTGAATTATCTAGTCTACTACAAATGCCTTTCAGGAAATCATTTTCCTACTCAATAAGAGACATATTCATCTGCTCTTTTTTTGGTCGTGATGCATGCAGCTGTGTCTTAGGTGATGAACAGCTGGGTACATGTGAAGGTGGGAAAGGCAGATTTCAAGAGAATCAGTCATTCTAGAAAAATATGAATTCTGTTCTGGTTATTGCATGTTATCCAGGAAATCAAAGTATGATCACACTGTTCACAAAAGTACATTTTTGCTTCAGAAGCACAAAAATAAAAAAATGTTCTATTGAAGTCAGACCAGATCCCGTATGGATTACGCCTGATTATGTGAAAAGGATTCTGCTCCAAATGAAATTGCTGTAATACCTAAGCAGTTTAAATTGAATATAAATAAGGGCAAAATATCATTCAAAAATCATAATTCCAATCTACTCATTTCTTTATGTGAACACCATTGTCGACAAGACAGAGATGAAACTCTGTGAGTTTCAGTCCCTGAACAACTTCAGGCAATTTTTGCATACTTTCACTCACCCTTTGGTTTAGTGAAGGAAATCCATATTTTTTGTTACTCAGGGAATTTGCAGACACAATTGTTCTGGGAAAATCAAATATCTGTGGTGGGGAAACTTAAACAACAAAACGAGAACATCACCTGGTTTTGAAGGTGCTTCTTATAGAGCAAGCTGGTGATGGGACACGTGTCTCTCCACCTGACTCTGTGTGTGTAATGAGTAGAATTTCCCCATGCATTTTAATTACTGTGCTGATAGCTCCAAAGGGAGATTCAAACCATTTAAGATTTGAGTCTCCATATCCTAACATCCCAGGACACGCTATATGGGGCTCCAAGCAACCTGGTCTGCTGAGTGTCCCTGTCCATGGCAGGAGAGTTGAAACTAGATGATATTTAAGGTTACTTACAATCCAGGCCATTCTTTGATTCTGTGACAATTCTGTGACTATTCAATTAATTTGTCTGTTACCCAAAAATTATGCCACTGAACACATAACAATGTAAACTTCACTATCTCTTTCTGACAAATTAAACCATGGCTAAAGATAGTCTTTCACAATATTTAATGTTGTGGCTAGATCTGAAAATGTTTGTGTTTTTTCAAAGAATTATTAAAGTTTTCTTCTTCCTAGTCTTCTATTTCCCATATATCCACAAAGGCAGTGGATGCTCTTACAGGGTTGATTTTCTTAGCTTTTGGTTTTAAATTCATGGAACATATTGTGTCCAGCCTTAATATTTTACACTGTAAGCCATATCATCTTTTATCTTTTATTTATAGTGAACTTCATATTAATTTCTCAATAGCAGCTGGCACAGCAGGAGGGACAAGGCATTGATCTCCCAATTTATCCACTACCCTTACATATCCTGAGGTCGATGCAGTCTAGGGAGATTGATGGACTCTGGTATCAGTACTGTGGGTGTGTGTTTCTTATGCATGAAAATCAACAACAGGAAACCAAAATGTGACAATTGACAGTAATATTGGAAAACGCTGTAATAAAAATAACAGGACGGTCTTCAATAATTTAATGATATTGGGTATTCCATAATGAAAAATCAGCTATGTAAGAGTTTGTGTATATAGGTTTGTCAGACTCCCTATATTTGCAACAGGTAGGTAAGAGTGCACACTTCCACATGCCCAATATGTATATGTATGTTATCTCTCACCATACGAGTCACAGGGCTTCACATTAAATTGTGACTTGTATTTTCACACATATAGCCTGGTAGGGACAGTCCTCTGAAGGACCAGAAAAAGAAAAGATGTTCTTATCATTACACATTGTTTGCAGTTGCACAAGAGGGTTTGGGAGATCCTGCTGTATCAATTTTTATCTTTTTAGAAACAATTGATCAGCGTTGTTATCAGTTATGAACAACAGGTGATTCCGACTGCCTGAAAGCAATTCTGTCTCCCATCTCTGGTTACATGCAGTAAAAGAGGGAATGCTAGCTATCTAATGTCTAATCCTTGTGCAATCTACTGTAGGTAGGTTATAGGACTTGGCAGACAAAATTTTAAACATAAATATTATCACCTTTCTCTGCTGAGTGTGTCTAAACACAGAAAGGCTGTGCTGCTACTCAAATGAAGCAGTATCTATCTAAAATTTGCTTGTCTAAGATGTGCAGTAGTGGAGCTGACTCTTTGAGGAACTTTGAGTAGCAACCACTGCATGACCCCACACTTCATAAAGCCACAGGTAAAACTTTAGCTTGCGTTTCTAACTATGCAGCACACAGGAAATTGTTAGAGTCAGTGTAAAATTCATTGCTTTTTCTCATATGTGGCTTTTGATGTCGGATTAATTTCTTTTTCTCCTTTATTTGTGATCTTTCAATTACCCAGAAAAATAGTAACAGTTCATACAGTTCCACCATAGTGCTAGATCTTTCTAGCTCCACAACCTATGATCCAGATAGGGGGATCTGGACTACTCCGAGGTTTTGGAATCAAAACCAGCCCTCCAGCTGGTAATTAAATAACGAGAGAGAGAGAGACAGAGAGGGGGAGAGAGAGAAAGAGGCAAACATTTCATGATATGGCCTGTGTACAAGGCAAGGGGACATATTAAGTTAAAATCTAAAAAATCCACAATAAAGATGGAGCTATTGCATGTGATACAAAGGTAGGATTGCCAATGTAGACTGTTCATTTTGGAGCTCCATCCACTGCTAGCAGTGTTCAGGTAAATATTACTTATGAAATTAAAATTACTCTCATCCTCTATGGGTCTTAAGACATCAAAATTAAGGGAAGAGTATGGTGTTGTTCTACCAGGCACTTTAAAAGCTGCGGAAGAAAAATTCTTCTACTATTTAGGATGTTCTCTGGTACCCCTGGTATGGAGGTATAGCCTCGCTCCCTTTAACAGTCCACGATGGTAGTGTTTGCATAAAAGATGCCATGTGACCTATTGAGATTTATGTAGTAATCCTGATGTTTTAAAAAAAGCTCTCAGTTTTAATGGCCATAGTAAACAGAATATTTTACTTAAAACTCACAGCAAAAGGTTATGGGGGCCATTAAAATATAGCATAGAAATTGAAAGAAAGTACTGTGAGCTATTTTAGTGTTTCAAAGTTTTTTCTAACTAGGAAGATCCTTTATTCTTAGAAATTCAGATCATTATAAAGAATACCTGCTTTTGAAGTGTATTTGCTAAGAAAGGAGAAGAAGCCTCTGAACATTTACTTAAATAGAGGAATGTGCTTCGGCTGGGATTTTGTCAAGTTTTAAAAAATATTTGCATATAATTTTAGGTACTCGATTTGTCTGTGAATAAAACAGGAGATGCTGATAAAATGGAAGAGGCTTTTCTTGTAGTATTTCTGGACATAAACAATAATAGAGGTGTCAGAGATTCCACAGGTGAGACTGCTTTTACTCTTCTTCTCAATTATTTTATTTTATTTTATTTTATTTTATTTTATTTTATTTTATTTTATTTTATTTTATTTTATTTTATTTTATGCAGATGAATAATGTCCTGGGTGCTTCAGGTACAGATGAAGTGCATAAATAGTGCATAAACCCTACCAAAATGGCTTCTGTCCCAAGGTGCTTACAATCTGAGTTCATGCAATGGCAAGAAGAAAGAGAATAACAAAATGGAATAAAAGGGGAATAGACTAGATAATTTTTACTGTCTACCAGTTGAGAGATGGCGTACATGCTTCACAGTAGTTTTCTGTGAACCCACAACTTGTTCTGCAAAGTATTTTAGAGGTTTTGAGGGAAAAACAAAATAGAAAAAAACTTTACATTTCATTGAAGTTTGCTTTATATTATCAATGCCTTTCATCCTTACACAGTGATAAATCTCTGTGCTCAGGAGGATATTCAGTTAGCTGGGCAGCCTTTGAAAGGAGACTCCTGCATCACTGATACCAGTCATCTCATTTGACACACATTGTATTTTTTAGGAGCTCTCACAAACATCTTGGAATTAAAAAGATTTTCTACAAAAAGGCTGAAATATTCCTCTTATAGACAGAAAACACCCTCTGTTTACTACACATATCAATAGTAATGGATACACTTAGACTCTTCTTATCTATTTTTTCCATTCTATATCAGCACCACTTCTCATATCATTCTATTACTGTGAATTGCCCTGTAGAGAGGAAAGTAGTATACATGGTGCAATGCCATTAGTACTTCTTTGTGCTCATGAAGATTACACGTAGTGAGATCAAACTGCTACCTCATAGCTGACAGCGTACATATGAACAATTAATATAAAAATGCTTTTCCCACACCTCTGACGCTGTCAATTTACTGCTCCAGTTCCTGCTACCATTCAGTTCTTCCCTTACGATGTTCTGATCAGCCTCTATCCTTGGCATTTCCCTCCAGCTGAATGTCATTAATTAATTTCTCAACAATTACCTTTTTTTTTTGGTGAGCTCATTACTGAAAACCTTAAGATAAAATTTGTCCTAAGATTTTTGAGGATTCCCTGAGTAACACCCCATCTGTAACAAGGTGTAGTGTATTTTAAAGAATATTTCAACTAATACGTTCAAGTTTCACAAGTCCCAAGTGACATTAATTAGTGACAAACATGAAAATATGTAAGTAAATGTAAAAAAATTGAACTATCATTTTTTGCTTTTTTTTTGTTTTTAACCAACAATTTTCTAAAGTAGACACAACAACCTTGCATGCTTTCATTATGAAACAGGAAAAAAATTTCTTATGATATCACCCTATGCTATGTTCCAGGTCAAGGCAACTCCTTATGCAATGGGGACCAGGTGCAGGAAATTGTGATAGTGAACCTTAGGGAATTGGTTTAGAATGACAGGACAGGCTCTTTTAAATACAATATATGTATATTAATATAGATATATATGTATATATATATTTACCAATTGTTTTCCCAATTTTACCAATTGTTTTGTGGGAAAGAGGAGAGTGGTTCTGTTAAAACTAGGGAGACACCTATTATTATATATCATACGAATATTTTAGTGTGACTTATTTTTTTGCCAGCAAAGAAACAAGTAGGAAGGAGATTATTTTATTTTCAAAGCTTATTCTACCTTTCCAAAACAAGAAATTTTCAAATCTCCAGCTCTCTACCTCTCTGGACCTCTGCTTTGTCCTTTACAACTCAGATGCTTTCACATTGCACCACTCTAGGATGTTTGAAATTTGGCTTGGCTATTCTTCTCCCCTCTAGAACGTTTCATTCAAAGAGTTTTCTTATAGAGAATGAGAACCTTGTACAAATATGTGTGTGTGTGTACGTGTGTATGTGTGATATTATCCAATTGATAATATGCTTTCAGCTACAAAGAATTAAATTCCAGTCTGTATTAGCAGGAAATGGGACAATAGCAAGGTGTGGGGCAATAGGGCAAACGCTCAGCTCTGTTCCTGATGCCATGCAATGGCAGCACCAGGGAGGAGCAAGGATTCTCAGGGAGACGTTGCAAGGAACACCAGGGGCACCAGGTGCCAGGGGCACTAGGTTATACTCCCAGTCCCAGGGAGACCCTGTCCTTGCAGTGCCCTGGCACTTCCAGCTGTTGTTTTAAAGACTTGGACCTAGCTTATTACAGCTGGTAACTCAGACAAGCTGTAGGAGAGAGTAGAGTTCTAAACGAGTAAGAGCAGTAGGATCTTATGTCAAATCCAGAAAGAAGTAATGGTAGTCTGCATGCTGGGTCTTTCTCTTGAGTCAATGTGTTTCTTAAGTCGGTGGTTGTGAGGACTTACAGAATGCAGCTGCATGTCTCAGAACACTGTCAGAGAAGAAGTTTCAATAAGATAAGCCACCAAAGCAGAACTCATGATATATGCAGACGGCAGCAACAGGAAGATGCTAATTTCCAGGCTTCATGAGGCTGATTTGGGTAACACATCCAGAAAAAAACTCTCATGTAGGAAGGCAAAATATGGGAAAGGAAACAAGTGCTTACATACAGACCATCTCAAATTGTGGGAATGGTATTTACACCCCATGGATACCTGATATTTGGACTATGTAAAAGTGATATCTGTAGAAGAATGACTTTGGGGATTTCCCCACAACCAAGAAGATCAGGATGAAGGATATGCAGGACACTGGTGGTGGTGATCCACCATTCACAGGCTGGTGATATTCTTCCTTAATTTCTCCCTCTCTGAGAGCCCTGCTGTGGTCAAAGACGACAGAGCTCATTGTGATCTTATGGTATGCAGTTCTGCACAACAGCTTAATCTTATTAGGCTTACAGAACAAGATTTATATTCTAAACTAAAAATATATGAAAACTTCCCTTGCTTCATGGGGAAGATTCCATAACTAAAATTTCATACATATGTATACAGTGAATCCAGAAAATAAGTTTTTATTCAAGAAAAAAGTACAGGTGAAAGGGATTTTGACTGCTTGCGAGAATAGGCTGAGTGAGTCAGCAGTGTGTGCCCAGGTATACAAGAGAGCAAGCCCCATCTCAGCATGCACCACACACAGCATCACCAGCCAGCCAAAAGATGGGATCATCCTGCCGGATTGAGCCTTGGTGCAGCCTCAACCCAAGTCCTCAACCCAAGTGTGCAGTGCTGGGCACCAGAATTTAAAAAGGATATGAAGGTCTCTGAATACATCCAGAGGAGGGGAACAAGGCTGATAGAAGAGCTGGAAGGCACATCCTGTGGGAAGCGGCTTAGTTTGACTGGCTTGGAGAAGAGGAGGCTGAGGAGTCAACTGATGCTCTGTACAGCTTCCTAACAAGGGAAGTGGTGAGGGAGGTGCTGATTTTTCTCCCTGGGATTCAGGGATTAGGTAGAATTTCTACATGAAGAGTTTGGTCAAACCCTGAAACAGGCCTATAATGTTAATGCTCCATGCCTGGCAGTGCTTTAAAAGGAAACTTTTGGTCAATGGCCTTCTGTGTATTGGTCAGCTCTTGAAGTGTTCAGGCAGTTAAACTAAATGATTATTGTAGGTCGCTTACAACTGGGTCTATTTTATTCCAAATAAATATTTGTAAAAGACGCTGCTGAAACAAATGAAACAAAAAAGTGTTTTTCTGACATTGCAGCCACTTCAAAAACCTTTGCTACATTTCCAGTGACAATGTTTTCTTTCCTGGAATTTCAGCCAGCATCCCTTCACAGACTTCTGAATTCAGACTTCTGAATGTTACGCTCTGGGCTGTGGTCTTGAAAGCCTTCAGACTCAGGGATGAAACAAACTCTCCAGGCAGCTCACTCCACTCCAGCACCTAATGATTCTCACAGGGATTTTGATTTCTCTTGCCTGTCTCCAGCTTAAATCTTCCTAGTTTTACAAGATCTTCCTGTCTCTCATTCCCAGGATCAGGAAGGCTAGAAAGAGACTGGCCCCATCCCCTCTATGACCTCCCCACAGGCACCGTGGTGTCTCCTCTGCTCCACAGTGATGCAGCCCCAGCCCCACAGACTCTCCTTGACTCTCGTGGGTATTTCTTGTTTATTTTTTCTCTTTCCTGCCTGGGAGGCCAGCAGGATGCACTGCCCAGATGAGGTCTGATGGGTGCTGAGCAGAGGGGATCACTTTCATAAATTTATATTAAAACCTAGATTTTGTCAATACCTTTGATGATGATTCTTTGAGCAGCCTAACAACTCTTTCCTGACACTTGAATGTACAAATATTTTTGCTTGTTTCACTCCTTTTTATTCTTCTCTATAACTGTATTTTCTATCAAGGCTCTGAACAAGAAGTCCCCTGCATTTAAGTACAACTCTCAGTCATACACAAGTAGCATCTCTTCCCACCACTCCTTCCCATCTGCTGATGTCAGTTCCATGCACTACTGTCGATCACCTTAAGTGTCTCTTACCTATCCAGCTGCTCAGTAAAATTTATCATAGCATTATTTCTTTAGTTATTTAAACTATTGGCAGGAAAAAATGCTGCAGTCTGGTAACTGATAAGTTATCACATCTCACTTGCCCAATAGGATGCAATTGAAATAGTAGAAATACAGCAATATAAGATAACAATGAGGCAGTCGGTCATGAAGTGAAGCAGTAAAGCAAGGAAGAGCATTTTAGCCTAAAGGATGCTGTGAGAAGACTTGTGCTGATTACAGAGTCCCCTGGACCAGGCCCCCAGTTTTACAAATTGGAATATGGTTTCTACACAATGGATACTTCTTGACATAACTTTGTCAAGTGAGATGTGCTAAAAAGAGAGACATAATTTTCAGTTTTACTTTGTTTTACTGAGCACCCTGAGGAAATCACTATCGTCATAAGTAAAATGGGAAAAGTAATACTTATCCACCTTTGACAACTGCATCATGACCCTAGGATCAAAGTGCTATGCATAACTAAGTATTTTTAGTATTAATACTTTGATGTGTAAATCACAGACACAATTGGCTGTAACTGTCTTTGAAGTTGTTCTGAAAAATTATATCATATTCCTCTTCAGCAGTAATTTAATTTGTGAATTAGTGTCATGACAGACCAAAAGAATCTATTTGGAAACCTTCCAATTGGTTTTCTCAATGTGTCTGCTGTGAACATGCACATAGCATTCAGTAGCCAGCAAATGTCCTCAAATTATTATTACTGATTGCATCATTTTCTCAGTGAAAGAATTTGTGTAATTATAAATCTTAATTTCATTAATATGAATAATTTTATGATTCTGTTCAATTATCATAAATTATATTTACAAAACCAAAGTTGTTAATAATTTAACCCAGCTACTCCCTCCTTCAGAATGGTAGGAGTAGCTAGGTTAAATTATTACTTTTTATTACTACTATGGATGCCGTTTTCCTTGGAACTAGGCAGATGTGCTACAGGCCAGCAGACTTCAGAAGCCTACATTTCATCAGAAAACACAGTCAATAGTCCTTGGACCATCCAGTTAATTTAATTGGTCAAACAGCCATACATCATCTTTCAAGAGGAAAGTTCAAAAAGAGATATGATGTCCTTGTTTTGCCACTCCCTTATAACCTCTTTCCCTGTGTGCATGTGTTTCAGTGTTGCATAAAAGGATAAAATGTTGTGTTAACTGAAAACCTTTGATACTCATTAATTAATTAATTACTTTTTGTCCTTCCGTGTTGTGAATCCAATGTATTTCAAATAAGTTTCACGTTTGTGGAGTAGCACTTATACAAAGCTTTTTAAAGATCGAATAACAAGTCAAAGAGAAAGCAGAGCTCATATTGCATCATAATTTGATAAAGAAAAACTTGGAGATTATGGCACTTCAGGGCTGTTTATGATGTTCAAGACACTTTGAAAATCAAATTAATTTCTATAGGATGAACCATGTTAGGTCATACGACCACATAGTTTGAGCAATGGCCAGAGTGGTTTTCAGTAGGAATTAAGTTAGACTCTCTTTTTCAAAATCTTTTGCTGTTATTTAAAATACAGAAATGGCAACAGTCATTTTAATGTCTGCTTTTAATGAATGTCAGTCTTTTAATGAATGCTCCAAAATGCAGTATTTTAGACTATTAAATCTTCTTCAGTACTATCACACTATTGTAATACTACTACAAAAATCAGTTCTAGTCTGTAAGGATATATTTAAAGCATTGCTGAGTCAAACAAATGTCTGAGTCAAAAAATAAAATAAGCTTGTTTTTCTTTCATTCTAGATTTTTTCTCGACTTTTCATGCAGAAATGTGGTTTTACAAAAGCTGCTTCAGATGAAAGGTTAAGAAGTTAGAAATAGCCAAAACCACTTTTCCTTGCTTTAGGTGCTTTAAAATTGCAGTATTTGTGAGTTTGAAACTGCTGAGCCAATTGATTCCACCAGAGCTTATTTTGAAGTTCCTATCAGATTTTAAACACAATAATGATGACAGTTTGTCATCATATACAGGACTAAATAGAAGACACTGTAACAAAAAAAAATTAAACAACTGATTCATAATTGAGATTTCAATAGAAAAATTAGGGTTTTGACTTCGGAAATCTAAATTCTTCAGTGGTAGTTTTATATAAACATTTTAGTTTTCACCACTTAAAAAAACCCCCACAATTCTCCAGTTCCTAGAATTAATACTTCGTTCCTTAATTGTGTTGATACATCTGGTCAGCCTTCTTCTGGAAATATTTTTTTAAATACACAGGAGTGCTGTTATCTGAGGAGATAAGAACTGTCATATAAATGATTAAAATAAGCAAGGTTGTAAGTTATTAACAGATTGACTATACTCATTGTCTGCTACTGAGAAATTAGTGGCAAAAAGGACGTTCTAATTACCTAATCTATCATCCTGTCAATAACTTTTCTTAACTTACCCAATGTTTTGAGACATTTGAGGTAATTCAGGTTTGTTTGTCATCACAGTGAAATGCTATGGCTAAACACTCCTAGTATCTTCCGTTACATATTCAATTACTTAACATTACCCTATTATTTTTAATAGTACACTAGGTTATTCTAGTAGACATTTCTCTTTGACTTTGGAATATCCAGCCCATGAGAAATTCAAGTACTTACGCAGGTAGGTATTTTTAAATCAAGAGTGGTACCAAAATGTGGAAAGTATCCTCAGAATGATAGTCCTATTTTAAAATGTTGAATGATTCCATTTCATTGTCTGTTTGACTACCTACAGCATCTAGAGGAAGTGGAAGTGAAACAGCTTAGGCAGGGGGAAAGCTATGTTTTATAATGAGTGATATAGACTGCACAATTAGTTGAGATTATAGAGAAGAAGGTAGACACTGTAGTACTTGAACTATGACCATAATGGTAAGACATTGTACTTCAGACAGAATATAAACAGTTATCTGTGCCCAGATAACACAGAAGAAAATAATTGCATTTGATTTTAAAAAACTGTGCTGCTCTGAAGTATACTCCCTTAATCCTTGATAAAACACACTTGAGAAAACCATTAAGAAATACATTTAATCTGAGGAAAAGCTCTTTTGATACAAGCATATTTTGGTAGGACTTTTGACTTAGAGCCACTGACAGTAGCTCTCAGTGACCCTGCTAAGTTTGCCATGTATCTGTGATTCTATTCTGTTCATTGAGGACCAGGAATTCTAAACTTGTGACTGGTGGCCCATAAAATTTTCTGTAATGAATTCCGCTTTAGAACACCTGCTGGGAAACAACTATTGAAAAAAGAGACATCTAATCCCTTTTAAGGTTTGTCTGCACATCTGCAAAAGACATACTTCTTCAGTTGACCTTTCCCTTGCCAGACATAGCTTTGGAGGCAATCATATCAAAATCTCTGTTATGGTGAGGAGGATGATTTTTGTAGAATCAATTGCTTTCTCTCTTGTTTATCATATTTCCACTCATCGACCTGAGGAGATCACTAAGCAGATTTTCTAAGAGCTAAGTCTATACTGTAAATTACACTTAATGTCTCTGGTAATTGAACCATGGGCTTCAACCCACACATCATTTAATGAGATTATGTTTCAGGGCATGAGTTAAGAATTTTAAGTGTACAGCAATTTTTAATTGCTAACTTTCCAAAAACTTTCTTCACATAGGGGAAAGACACTCAAAGAGCTTACAGTTTGAGAAGAATAGTCTCTTAACCTTGCTGTTGATGTGATGATACAATCTAAGGAAACATAATAAGTACTTAAATGCCCATTTTTCTTTTCACTGAACCAAAATTTTAACAAGGAAAGTCACTTAATAAAGTTTGAGTAATATTTTTCCTTAGCACAGGATCTCACAATTTAATAGCTTTAGGTTTGTTTAGAAATTAAGAAAGATTTGCTGTCCTGATAAAGTTAGATCCTGTCAGGTGAACTTAATAATATTATGCTTGACATAGACAGGATAGAATATGAGTTTTATTCCAACAATATCAGAACACAATATTTAAATCACATGTCATATTCACTGAGAGGTTGTCTTTCTGAAATTAAGAAATCATATTTAAATCTTTTTAAAGAATAGTTAATTTGTTGACCTCAACTTTGTTTAATTGCTACTAATGCATTTTATGCTAATTAAGCATGCTTTCGCAATTATTCCAGGAGGAAAAAATAAAAGCCTTTAAGTTTCCTTCTAATCCAGTGCCTTGGGGCTGTAGGCTTCTAATTCTTTCATTTTAATCTACCAATTATATGCGTTATATCAATAGACATGTCATAAAGAATCTATCATTTCAGCAACCCTTCACCTGCCATCGCTTTAAATCCTATTAAAAGACACAAAGTAGTATCTTTCCTTAAAAGCATCAAAAGAAAGGACTGACTAAAATATTATCAGCATTTTCCTCGTGATGAGTCCTAAGAATCTCCAATCTCAGTTGTCTATGCATAAAAATAAATATAATATTGAGGAATTACAGAATTAATTCACTCAATAAATGTGTTTTATCCCTTAGATATGATTTTCCATTTTCAACTTTCAGTCCTTTGCTTTTAAACATTTATAATGGTCTTAAAATTTAGCTCAACTCAATTATAAAGAGTTCTTCTTGTCTTTTGCAGCTGCATCTCAGTTAATAATCTGCACAGACCAAGATTATTAAAGTGATAGAAAAGAGTACATTAGAATTTCCTTCTAGGAATTGGTTGTTTATGGAGAAAGTTTTGACATCCTAAAATTGCAGTAGAGGTTTGCATCTTTCTGAAACAGTGTGATTTATTGACTAAGACTTTTATGGTGACTTAGTCTGCAACAGACTTTAACTCTCTGTACCACACAATGTAGTTTTCCAGTACCAATACAATCTCTGAACACAAAGTTAGAAATGAGAAGCAGCACCTCAATGCCCCCAGCAGAGCAAAGACTACTGTAATTTTTTCCGACACACGTGCTTTCATTACGATTTGTGTGCTTTTTTGTGGTTTTTTGTGGGGTTTTTTGCCTTATAATTTATGACAACAAAACAAAGTCATATTTATTTGTTTCTTCTAATATTTTTTTTCTGCCATTTTAATATTAAAAAAAATATTTGAGGAAGAGTGAGGAAAAATCTTACAATCAATAGTTCTTGTGTTTCCACAAAATTAAATGAAACAAAAAGCTCTTTTCACCTGAAAATATTAAATTTGGAGAAAATATGAAAGATAATTGTGATATTTTGTGTCTATATTTTATACATAATTCACCAGAATATGTATGGTATTTATGCCTATACTTTTCTGTTGAGCTGTCACAAAACTTGAGTAAAAATGGACATTCATCTCAAAAATCCTTAATTTTTTTCTGATTTGTTTGATGGCTTTTGAAAAAGAAAATCTTTCTGGTTGTTTTGATTTAAAGTTCATATAAGTTATGAACACATGAAAATTCATTCAAATCTATCTGTATTATCACAGAAAAGATTTTTCCCAAAATTTAGTTCCAAAAAGCAGTAAAGAGAAATTAAATGCAAATCTAATTACATATGAATTTACACTTTTTAAAATTCCATAGGCAAATAAAAGTTGCCCTTTATATGAAGCAGAGCCCAGTCTGAATCAGGCTAGAAAAAAAAGACAATTCTGACGGATATTATACATAGAATGTAAAGCAATAATACTATCAAATTTTTGTCAGGCAATTAAACTTTATGCCAAGCTAATTCAATTTTGTTGCTGTTTTATTAAGTCCTACAAAACCCCCCAAAATCTATTCTCTTCAGTAAATCACAAGTTTCACAAAGCATTCCTTTACTCAGATTCCTTGTTCTATTATTTTGATATAATAAATATCCAGCAAAAATTTCAAGGGTCTTAAATCTAGAGTGATAAAATTAATCTTATTGCTGAAGAGAAATAAATATTTTATTGCAATTTTATGAGTTTTTGTTCCCTTTTCACTTGCAAGTAGGTATTGTTTAGTGATACAAAGACATTTAGCTGCTAAAAAATGTATTAGAAACAGTACAGCAGTAATAGAATTCATATCTACAAAGCTGTTCACTTCTCAGAATGAAGGTCAAAGAATATCTGAAGGAAACCTTAAAAAATAATACTGTCAAATAACAGTACTACACTGATTATTTTCTTACATTTTAAACTCCAGGAATAATTTTACTCCTATTAGTAATTTTACAATGGAATTTTTCTGAAACTGTACGTGAAAAATAGCTATGCAATCTAATTTACTTCATTTAAATGAAACATGTAGCCCTAGAAATCAGCAGTACTAATCTAATTCTTATTTTTCTTTCCATTTTTTTCTTAGAAACGCAAGGAAATTTTTAGATTGGATATGTTCATGACATGATTATACCTTTATCTGAGGTGCTAAGCTTTCCAGAAATGATTCAGTCTATACAAGTCTGCCAAAACATATACTGCAATTAAATCCATATTATCTGATATATAATGAACACATTGTTTGACACAATTAAGAAATGGATTGGGGAGAAAGGAATGTACAGGTAGGAATTTCCTTTGGAGTGGAAACAAATGGAGAGGGATTACAGGGTTTAGTGCTGTATGTTATACAGAGGGATTCACTTTCTTGAGAGTAGTGCCTGCAGAGAAGTTAAGTATGACAGGTTTCTGCTGTGGTAATAGTTGCACAACCATTCACAAATATCTACAAGGACTCTAAAAGCTTTGTTAGAATTTGGCAAATATTGTGTGAAGTTTGCACAGACTGTGATTTTTCCAAGGCCCTGAAATGCAGAGTTAGTTGATCCAGTGATTTGGTGTATTGTTAGAAATATGCAGATCAACAAATGAAAATGGTAGTGTGGGAAAATCTGAAGAGATGACCCATAATGTCTTATCAAAACATT
>VYXF01008804.1:3968-22625 GCA_013397295.1 Polioptila caerulea
AAAAAAAGGGCCTAATTACTGTAAATCTGAGTTAAATACTACAGCTCTGCAGTTTAAGGTAAAGCCAAGCACTACACATGTAGTAAGTCTGTGTGATACTTGTCACTGTCATGACTGCTGTCATCATGTGCTGTTTGCTCTACCATGTCTTACTGCAGGTAACACTGCCCAGGCAGGCCAGAGCTCTGCTGCAGAGTAGCTCTGCCAGTATGAATAGCTTTGGCTTACCTGAGCTTGGTTCTGAACAGCCCCTCTTTGGGACACTTTCCTTCATTTCTATCGTGTCTTCTCACCATAGCCATGGGTGATGACAACAGCAGACACACACTGAAAATGCTGAGGCCATGTAGTCTGCCTGTCTTGAGAGTCACAGTAGGAGAAGGTGACCTACAGTGTAGTCACAGCTGGATGCCATGGCCATAAAACCTTGGAGAACTCGGGATGTATGAGAGAATAACACACACAGATTATATTTAATAATTGCTTATTTCTTTACACAAGTGTTGCTGGTGTCATTTTACAAATGAAACGGCAACAAATACTTTTTACAGGGTAATGTCTACAGCTAAAAAGTGCTTGTCTTGGCAACTGAATGCAGGCCGAGGACTCTTTTGTAATACAGCCACTTATTTCAATAGCTCTTGGTCAATGACAAGAATAGGATTGTATAGATAAGCTGTTGAACCAAAAAACGATGCATTTTGACTGTTTATTGTGGATATTAAATAATTAACATAAGTAGCAACACTAACATGTTTTAAGGCACTTTTTTCTTTACTGAGGTGTAACCTTACTTTTGAGTGTTTTTGGCTTTCTTTGAATTTTCTAATTTTTTTTTAACAATAGCTTTTCAAATTCGGTGAAGTTCAAACCTCATGTTCAGAGATATTGGTCCTAAAGAGACAGAGAGACTGAGGAAGTATCTGAGGTAAAAAGCTGTTCCAAAGGCTCTGGCTTACCAGTATAGAAGGTACAATCTGGAATTAGCAAAGCCTTGTTTTTCAAAGCAGTGGCCATTGATTAACATAGTCATGGGAGAGGAGGTCACTGTAATATAACTGGTATTAAACAAAAGGCTTTATAGCACCACAAATAACCTTTGGTTAATGTGTCAACTGTCTCACAGTTGATCATCCACAGAAATTTTGAGGGACAGGTTTTTCTGAGTTGTGTTGGGAATATTCCAGTTAGCAAATGTACTAAATAAAGCCTAAGTTGTGCAATTTTGAAACGTAATTAAATAGTATGCTAAGCTAATTGCTGCCCCCAAGCGGACAGAATTGTACCATAATAGTGTGACATCATCTGCCAAAGGCAGCAAAAGGTTTGATTACTGTTCTTCCTGTGATCCCCGTTGTTGTTACACTTACTCAAGTCCAGTTACAATGCTGAGGCACTGCGGTCTCCTGGACAACTCTGGCTGTGGAAGGGTCCCTAGAGCTCTGCTTCTGTAGATAGTAACACTCGTCCCTTCCAGGAAAAAAGAGATTTATTTTACAGAGATTTGCTTCACAGAAAGGACTTTGAAATCCTTCCAATGGAACTACATGTTTACTGCCAATCTGATTCAACACCATGTCCTCACTTAGAAGAAGTGTTTTGTCTTTTTTCCTCCTCTGTAAAGATTCTGATCATCTTTCCCAGCTCTGGTACAACTTATGACTAGCAAAAGGAATAATTGAGAGTTTTCTAAATTGTCTTTTAAGAAATGTATACCATATATGCTGTTAAGCATTGGCAGTCTGAAATCTGGAAATTCATGCAGAGAAAGAGTCAGGACTCCCAGAAGATTAATACCTGAGTGCAGAACTTCCTATTCTACAGATTAAGAAGTAAGCAAGAGGGAGAGGTGGGATCAAATGAAACTGTACAAAAAGAGCACAGAAAAGGGTCACTAAAGCACTGCAGAAGGCCTGGGTCTGGTGGAGCTGTGGGCCAGCCTTCAGGCACCAAAAACTGTCCCTCCCGAAAAGGCAAAAAGGAGCTGAACATTTTACTTGAGTTGCCTTAACTCAGCAGCTGGCTGATCTCTTTGTGAATGCACACTAGGAAATCCACGTACGAGGCTCCTCCATAAACACTCTTGTCTTCTACTAGGAACTGGCGGAAAAGCATCTCTGGCTGCTCCCGTTGCTTCACTATCATCAGCTGGAAAGATAAGAGATACAGAGAGTTTTAGGATGCAAGCAGTCTAGATGGCACCACAGTTTCCCTATGTCTCTTAGTGGATGTTCTTGAGGTGGGGAAAACCCCCAAAACCTAATAAATCTCCACACTGCAGAAGCTGGAGAGACTAATTGAATTAAGGAGTGCAGAATAAAATGCAGAACTGAACTTGACTACCTTTGAAAATCAGTTTTGATTGGGAATTAAGCATACAATTTGAGATGCCTTGCCTACAAATCATGCTGGAACCCACCCACATGCAGGAAGACTCCTGATACCTAAAAAACCTTTTACAGCCACTGGTAAGTTTTGGCAAAGCCTGGAGTGTTCCTTTGAACAAGTATGAGGAATGAGTTGAGGCAGAAAGCAGTTACCTTCATAGTGTGGGGCTTTTGGCTCTGGATTTGCTCCAGGATATGCTTCAATTTCTTAGAAAACGGATTGTCCAGGTCAGGCAGGGATGTCTGTCAGAAGGAAAGGAGATAATTATAGTCCAATAACATCTCTAACCAAGACTAGCTGCTGACAGTTACGTTATAAGGTACTGTGGATTTCATACTAAACCAGGAAAATACATCTCTTTCACTAAAAGGTCTCATCTTGAGGACTCACTTTTCTGTTGAAATAATCACTATATGAAAATGCATCATCAGGAAAACTTCACCACTACAAAGTGTCTTGTTCTAATTTTAGTAATACACAGTTGAAAGGACTTTATTATCTGTAATAAAGTTTAGGAGATTTAAAAAGTTGTGACAACTTCTGTCCTCTTAGTGTTCAAAGTGTTAAATTTTATGCAACTTAAAGCAATTCTGGTGTCTGAACACCTTCTGCTGGTCACCTGTTCTTGCTTTTAAGGTTGAAGGATGAAAAAAAGATTTCACTTGTTTCTCTGATTAGCATCTGGTCTTGCTAAATCCTCAACTCTTAGTCTGCATCTACTCACAGCCTCAGTGCTGATGTGTGCGAAGGAGGGCACGTTGAAAAGGCCCTGGATGAGCTCTGGGGACATACTGACTCCCAGCCACAGGAACATGCTCAGCCCATTGGCCAGCAGGAAGGCCCCTGCCTCGGAAAGGCGCTCCTCAGAGCAGCGGACGGCAGTGGGGACAGCATCACTCTTCAGATCCAGGCTGTGCTGTGGGGCAAAAGACAGAAGAGCTGTGGAATTGACTTGAAAAGTAACTACTGAAAGGCTTGGTACATCTTAGTGGTTCCTTTCCAGGTAAGAGAGGTTAGAAATGACAGTGAAAAATCCACTGCTGACTCACAATTGGCAGCAGGAGGGGGTAGAAGAAGAGCTGCGTGTCAGCCACCCCCATGGCCATGACCAGCTGGCGGTGGAAAGCTCTCTCATCAGTTGGGATTTCAGGCCTGCCGGCCAGCACACAGCTCTTCAGCAGACAGTTCATGTACACGGGCAGCACCTTCATCGTGTCTGGCAGGATTAGCTGGGAAAACAACACACCTAGTAAGAATCCAACAGAAATTATTTGCTCTAAGCTGTATTTGTTGTCTTGGCTGCTGTCTAACCCTGCTAATTTTTAGGGCACTCTCTGAAGAATTAAGGAGAGAAATAGTGGTCCAAAATAGGTGGCTCTGGTTTTGTTTGACATATTTGGTCCTCACCATCAATGAATTAATTCACTGCCCAGGCTTGTGGTTACTGGCAGCACCTCTGTGATAGAAAAGCCTGAGTCTTTCTTTGAGCTGAATCACTAAGGTGTGACTGCATAAATTAAATGGAAACAAATCAGTCACACTGTTTAGTTAGAAACTAGAATTCTTCAACTATAGTTATAACTATATAACAATTAAAAATGTGAGTCAGTGTGTAATACCAGCAGGAAGAAAAGGGCTGGCTGAGCTCCTTTGTGTGAGTATAGGCATCAGTTTCATCAATGGCATTGTCCAGAACAACAGTTTCTGTGTGCCCTAAGCGCCACCACTGAATCCCACCTGTCATTAATTGTATTTGAAAGAAAAGAACAAGTCTTGTCCTGAAATTTTGCTTTCTGCCTCTGCTGATGTTGCAGAGAGGTCATGCACTTGTGGCAAGGCCTGGGTGGGTAGGACTGGGTGTGGGTTTTACCTGGCTGACAGCTGCTGGGCTGGCACAGTTCTTCTTGTAGCAGGCCAGCATGTGAGCAGTCTGATTCATCAGGATGTCCCTGACTGTCTTCAGGGGCTGGCTCAGAATGGCTTTAAAAGCTTCAAGCACAGAATAAAACTGTGTGTTAAAAAAGACACTCTCTTAAAGTATCTTTGTCTGCTGCTAGTTTCTGGTTTTACAGACCTGAGGGCTGAGGCTGCTTTTCAGTCTCTTCTACAGACATCCAAAAACCCCACCAAACACCCAACACTGTGGTAGATGTCCATTGCCACTTACTGTGCCTGCCCAGTTTTGTGCATTACCTACACACAAGTATTACTTTTATGGCAGTTCGTCTAAAATAGGTAACTATTTGTCTTTTCCATTTGGTGGTATTTCAGGAATTGCTCAGGCATGGAGCAGCAAGTTATAAAAAATTATTTCCCACAAGGCAATCACTTCGGCCCCCTTTCCTCCCCCTTCATCCATGCCAAAGTAAAAAAGGAAATAAAACTGGTCTGTAGCAACTGTACCTGACTTAGCGAAGAAGTTGATAAGTGCATCAGTCTCACAAGTCCTGTAGACATTAGCTAACTGGGAGCTGCAATTCAAACCTATGTTGTGTATGCGGATTCTCCTCTGCCCGCTCATTGATGTGTACAAGACAGCACACTGCAACAGAGGCACAAAGTGTCACCACCGGAGCCACCCTCTCTGTGCACAAAAGGCAGATAATACCTTCTGCAGCCAGTGCAGCCTGGCAGTGCTGCTGGCAGCTGTAGCACCAGCATACATGTCCCCTGGTTTTTAGGGACATCTATAAGACATCTCTCAGAGAGTAAGTTATTCATGTTAACATCAGAAAAAGCCCTACAGTCTGTAGAGGGGGAAGTGAGGTTTAGCAACAGAGAGCTGCTCTTGAATAGAGAGGTCACAAGGAATGCCACAGCAATAAGAACTGCCATATAAGTAGCAATGAATCTCTTACTCCACATAAACTTATTTATAGTGAAATGGAAAAAAATTAACAGCTGATGAGGTCTCAGTGAGTGTTTAGAAAGGATTTGGGTACCCTGAACAGAACATGCAGCACAGAGGTAGGGGAACACACTTTTTACTAGTGGTGCCATGGCACAAGAGTCTGTGCAAGCTGTGCCTTGTTCCCATCACTCCTCTACCATCACTTCTCTGCTTTGGCTGCAGAAGGTCCTGCTCACCATTTTATGGTACGCATGAATGAAGGTTTTTTACCTGAATTAAGGCCCCGGTGTCTTCATTCAGTTTGTCATCATGTTTGAACTCCACTGTCACTGCTTTGTCACAGTCAACTGCTGCCATCTCCACATCTGTGGTGTTGTTCATGTAAATGGCCCCAAAGAAGTCTGTAGCCCTGAAGCCTGCAGCCAGATTAAAATAGAGCATTTCATTTAAAAATGGCAAATTAAATTGACACCACTTACTGAAGCAGGAGCCATTTTCCCTCAGGGCTTTACAGCCTCAGGAGTCCCAACAACTGGCCTTGCTGATGGCATTTGTGGGTGCTGGAGAAAGAGAAAAGTTATGACTTGGACACAGCTTCTGCACTGCTGGCTTGGCCTTTTTGTGTGCATCCCTTTTTCTAATACCTGCATTTGAGCTAAGAATGAATGAAAGAAGCTGGATAGACACAGGAATGTAATTTGAGTACAAAAATGAAGGCACAGGTCAGTGTCCAGCAGCAATACCTTTTTATATAACTTCCTTGCAGTCCATGCTGCATGCAAAGTGAGCAGAAGCCTTTCCCAGACTTGAAAATCAGTTACTAAGGAGGCATATACAGGAAGTACATGTATATATATATATAAAAGCAACAATATACACACACACAGCCATGGATTTTATTAGTCTATTCAATTAATTTTCAAGAGGTACACAATGAAATTAAACCAGCCTGATCTTACAAGTGATTTGTACGGCACTAATTATCTAAAATTCACTCCCATGGATCCTATTACCTGTACTTGTCCGAACCCTCATTGTTGCATCAAATCCCATCTTTTTTTGGATGTCCTTCCTGAGGTCACTTAAGAACTGGGGGCTGTCACTATTGAGCTGCAAACAAAAAGCAGAAGGTTCAGATGTTCAACACCAAAGCGTAGCAGCACAGCAGTGACCCAACATCCCCTCCCATGATCCCCATCTTTCCCCAGCAAATCTGCTCACAGCTCTTGAGCCCTTTAAAAAGGATTTAAAATGTGGATTGTTGTTATCAGAATCAGGCATATGCAAGTGTCCACCACTCATAACCAGACCTGAACATTAACTGGACATTCCTGCACTCAACTATTCAGCAGAATTTTAGGATGTCAATCAGTTTATTACTACTTCAAGATCCTAACTTGAGCC
Source organism: Polioptila caerulea (assembly GCA_013397295.1). Taxonomy (NCBI): domain Eukaryota; kingdom Metazoa; phylum Chordata; class Aves; order Passeriformes; family Certhiidae; genus Polioptila; species Polioptila caerulea. The sequence goes on from VYXF01008804.1 coordinate 10,612, forward strand.
TGACCTGCCATTGTTAAGTTTGAATTTTATCTCCTGGAACTGATAACCAGGTTTTCCAGACTTGCTCTGCTTTTAAGTTAAATGTCCAAGCTGCCGGCAGCTGTAGCTTGGCATTTCATTGAAATGAGATGAAAAACCACAGCAACCCCCAAGCTGTTACTATCTGAAAGGCAGGAAACCCACACCACTTACCTGGAAGTTGTTGTACTTGTACAGTGTCCCACCAGTGTACATTGTGACAAGACCCATGGAGGCTACATCCATGTACTGATTTGGGAAGAGGAACAAATTCACACAGCAGCCATTGGCCACACAATCCTTGGCTATGGCCTCATAATTTCCCTGTGGCTGGAAGAGGGTCTGCACAGGAATAAAAAATACAAGTGCCATTGTATTAGATATTAATCACAACTCAAAGGGCCAGATGAAGACAAAAGGATGAAGTGGAAGTTTGAAGTGAGGCATGGCTATCATCAAAAACATGCTTCCCCTGCCCATGGATACAAGGGAACATCTCAGTGTGTTTTTGGAGAACCCATCACTACAGAGGCATTGTATAACCAAACACCTCTGTGTAAAAGAAAATACATGAAAAAAGATCAGTGCCCTATTAGACAAATGCAGTGTAACAGCAGTCCCCTCTTAGCTCAGAGCAGAAAATACCTTTTCCTTATCTGTATTGAGCAGCTTTTTGTCATCTCTGTTTTTCAGCTTCCCTGGTGCTTCCGCAGTCGGCAGAGAAGAGTGGAAGATGAACAATTTCCCAGCACATTCTGCAGCCTGTTCCAAAGACACCACATTGCACATTGACTACAGCAAGGTTATCAAGCCCATATTCACACAGAGGGGGCTCAGAGAACAGTGGGCACTTCCTGCAAGTTCCTCAGAGGTAAAGAATTCATTTCCAGGCTCAGGACATGGTGGAATAAGCCCCCAAACAAATGGGGGCTGTTCTGCCCCTAAGTAGCAGCACACAGGTTTGTTGGCTGAGGCATTCTGCCAGCACTTTGTCCTGAGGCAAAAGGAGGAGTTCCTCTCTTGGACACTTCCCAACTGGACACAGGCATTGTGCAACAGGCATCAAAATACCAATACACAAATGGGATGAAATTAAAAGGAAATGCAGTTTAACAGAAAAATTCAGTCCAGGCACAGTGGTGTTTCATAAATTTTTATAAATGGGTGACAATTCCATCACTGTAGCAGATTCCACATTGAAATCTACACTGCCAAGATGCAGACAAATCATCAGTGGTGCTATTGCTTCTCCACGTCTTAAAATGTTCACAAAACATTCCACCTCTCAAAATAAGCTGTGGCATTCTGGGAAAACAGAAGTCTCTCTGCTATGGTAGAAACACAAAGGAAGGCAGCACCTGACTATTAAAATGGCTGAAATTGCACCCCTGATATTCCAGGAACGGTTACTTTGGATCACCGATGCAAATTTCTTCTACTCCCTCGAAGAAGCCTTCTGCTGAAGGTTGAAAGACTTCCCAAATACCTGTTTGTCCTGATATGCATCAGGAATTGGTGACACTGGTTTGACAAAATTTCTGAAATACACATATTTTTAACAAAATCCATTTATTCTTTTTAGACAAAAACTGTTTTCTTGAGCAAGGGGATTTGCACATGAACAATTCAGAGTAAAAATCCTTACAAATTATAACTTAAAAATATTGAGCTAAATAAAAAGTTTAATTACGAGCTGCTTTCTTTTATAGCCATCATCAAAGGAAATTTACAATTATGGCACTTAAATTTGTTGTGTGGAAGTCAAGTATTAGGAAAAAGCATTCAGATGTGCTTTGCACACATACCTGCTGGTAGCATGAAAAAAATAACAAGAGATCAGGTATTAAATCAATATATAAAAAAATAGATTTCCGAAATGTTCATTTTTGTTTTGACAAATCTATGCAAAGTTCATACTTTATTTGTACAAAGCTCACAGATAAATCAACCATTCTAAAGCACCACTGGCTGTGCTCTGCCCTTACAAATCTTGTGGTGAACCAGGGTGGTGTGCATTTAACTGACAATGGGAATGTCAGCACTTCAGGGGATGTCCTGGACATACAGAAAACAACTGGGCAGCACCTTGGTCTGTGGATTCCCTGTCAGCTGTACCCAAGCTGGGAGAACTTGTCAGTTAAGTGGAAACCCTCCAGCCACAGCCTGATTGAGGCACAGACAGATAGTTACAAATATTCTGCTTTGCACAACAAGTTCTGCAGAAGCAACAGAATAACCAGAGCAAAGTCTGATATTATTATTATTATAATACTCACTTTCCTGCAAGGACAGGGTATCTGTGCAAACACTAGAGTATTGTTTTGTTCTGCTGTGGTAACTAAATATGTCTTTATTTCTCTTAAACGCCAAACTGATTCCCACTCCTCATCTTCTCCTAAACACCCCTCCTACATGGAATAGACTCTGGGGACTGGTTTCCCTCAGTAAGAACATCTGAGAACAGATGTTATGCTTGTCAGTTCTTATTCTGACTGTGGCAGTTGGCAGGTACTGTTAGAATAACAGAACACGAGTGCTGGAAACAATCAACAATCTTTTTCCCTTTAATTTCCCATTGTAATGGAATTATTGCTTTTACCAAACCTGATTTCAAGCTCTTCTCTGACAGAGAGGAAAATTGTAACCTTTAGTGCCTCCATGCCAGCCTGGATAACAGGAGCGAAGATGGTCTCACTCTCATTAGTGTCTGCAAACAGCTCTGGAATCTCATCCAACAAGCTATGAAAGAGAAAGCATCAGTGTCTCAACTGGCCAGTGTAGGGTAATCCCCAAAACACACCTTGTAATATACCAAGTCTTCACACAGGAAGACGTTTATAGTGAAAATTCGCAAAAAATAATACAAATGTGCCTTGCTCAATTTCTTAGTATCCCAGCCAGAATAAAAGAAAATATGCATTTTCTTAATTCTATGAAATGAATTGTTACAAAGCTTGTAACCTAAAGGAACGTGCAACAAATAAAAAAACATCTAACCATTAAATAGTTCTGGTGTGCTGTAAGGATTTCAGAGTCCTAAGATCATATCCAGGCGCACATCATGTGCATTGCAAGAGGGAAAACACACCGTGGCTCAGAGCTTCACCCCCTCCCAGTTCTGAGGCAGCATAGCTGCAAGATGCTTTACACCTAGCCTACACAAACTTTCCAGGTTGGCACCAGAAGGCTGTGGCTATTGCTTTTTCTTTGCCTCAGAGGAAGAAACACAGGCCTTGAAGCATCTGCTGGCTTCTAAAGCATTTCAATAGATATCTGTATGCCCCAAAACCCAACTGACTAAAAGGCATAATGCACATCATAAGCATTCACATCTTACTCTCATGAAGTATAATTTTACTTTACTTGGTAACAACTGATCGGGAGTCCTCAAAGTCAACAAGGAAACCATCCAGCAAAGGAACAAAAACTTCTGCCACATCCGTGACCACCATCATCTGAGGCTGAGCTAAACTGCTTTTTACATTGAAGAAGTGAAGGACTTTGTTATAAGTGACAAAACCAACTCGAATTGCTGAGGATTCTTCTTGCTCTTCTCTGTAAGAAAAATAAAACCCAAATGGTTATAATTCTGAAATCCTGACCTTGCAGGAAAAGCATTCCTTTGTCATGCACAGCCGCTCTCTGATCATTATGTCTACTGGGAATAACAAAGCAAACAAAAACCAAGCAGATGTAATGGCCCCAATCTTTGCCTTAGGTCAAATTCAAACACCCCAATAAAATCAACTGCTCTCTTGTTTACTTTTAAAAAAAATGTTATAAAGTTACATCAACCCTATAAATGGTGCATCCCATTCATACAATCAAAAATCCCAAAGACAAAGAATAAACCATGTTGACATCATAACATGGGAAAGAGAGAAGAGCACAATTAGTTATGGAGCTTGATGAGGACAAAGTGCTATTCAATTTCTATATATACGCATCTTGACACTCCAAAGAGAAGCATCCACATCATCCCAGTCTCAAAGGTATTACACACCTTGTAACACCTTGTAAGGTGTTTGGGACCTTTATTCCAGATATTGCTCTTACCAGTGTCAGTCTGCACTGCCCCACTTCAACCAAGTTTTATCACTGTTTTAAAGATAAGTTTAAGCAATCAGTTGTCTCTGGAGCTCAAACACTATTTAGTTATTCTTGAAGACTCACAAGGAGAAACCTGACCCATATGCATAGAAATATTTTTGGATTTTATTTTTAATTATGTGCTTAAAAATCATAATTGCACCACTCATTACTCTGATTTTCTGAACTCATAAGCACATTTCTACAAACACATTTCTCAGTATTTCTCAAAATACAGTCAGGGAGGGGGTTCTTGTTTGGAACACAGGTTTGAAAACATCTGCTCTAAGATTTCAGCAATTTCTTTTCTGCACAGATTTCTTTGGAAAAACCCCAAGTTCTTCCTCTCAAAGATACAAGCTCAGGGTGAATTCCCTGCAGAGGGCTTTTCCCTTGTGTGGGAACAGCAGAATATTTCTACAGGTGTCTTTGTCCAGCAACAGAAAATGAACACACAGTGACCTCTGTGTCTAAACAACATAGTAAAATTTTCACCACAGATTTTGGTGGAATGCCTTATATTTGTCTTCTTTTATATTAATATTGTTTAAGACAAATCTGGGGAAACTGAAAGGCCTGGCTTTATTTTTTTAATTGCTTTTTTCAGTGGACATGAAAACTTTGGCCCAAATTATTTCACATCAGATCTCAGAGTACTGGTGAGAAGGATGCATACGTCTCTGTGATATTTCCTCCTCTGCTTGCCCTATTCAAGTTTCCAAACTGCCAAATGCTTTTTGTTACTCCATTCACACCTCTTATTTTCTTCAGAGTCATGACCAATCCTGATGGAAAACTCTGAGATACGTTCAGGATAGACACTTGTGTCTCCAGTGTAATCTTCAGTGAAAAACTACTTGAGAGATGGGCTTACATGGCCACCTGATAAGCTAAACCCCCATCCAGGACTGGTATTTCTTTCTGGCACAGGGATCCCAGAAGACCATAAGAAAAAAGGATTTTTAACATATCCCAGATTGTCCCAAGGATGTCATCTCCTACCCTTCCTCACAGCTCTCTCCATTTCTTAAGTCTGCCCTCCCTCTGCAAGCATGATTATTTAGAAAGCGTTTTCTTTTTGGATGTCCTTTTTTTAATATACCTTTATATATATATACAAGAAACATCTTGTCTACTTAATTTTTCAGTCTTTCACTGCTCTCATTTCCCTACACATCTGTGTTATTTAAGCCCTATTGAAAACTACACTAATACACTGAAACCTACACTAAAATACACTAAAATAATACACTATCATTAATATTGACCAGCAGTAACGCTACTGCAGTGTGTTTCATGCTCACAATGCACACGTGCTCTATTTTATAAAATGGTTGTTGCCTACAAGATCTGTTCTCTCAGATACAAAAGAGGACAGAGAAGTCTCACAGTGCAGCAAGAAGCTTTAAAAGTTTTGCTAATTAATAGTAAGAGCTAAAGATACAAGCCACCAGCACTTTGGCTTTAGAGACACTGGTGAGTCTGGTGAGAGACTCCTAAGTATTCTGGTTTGGGTATCTCCCTGTTTAATTCAAAGAGAAAAGCAGGACTGCAGCAAGTGAAGTGGAAGCTACAAGCTGTGACTGAGCTGATAACACCACTAGAGTTCACTGCAAGAACGGAAAAGAATGCAAGCTCCACGTGCAGTAGCATGACAGATTCTTTCTGTTCATACAGTAAGCCCAGACATCAAAGTGTATGAACTGCCAGCAGTGTCAAAAATTAACATTTGGTCACTATCACTCAAAAAACAACTGTACTGGAAATTCTGACATTTTCCATAGCTTGCTTTTGCCTTTCAACATGCAAAGCTGCATGAGAAGGGCAGTGTAGTGAGTTAAGTCAAGCATATTAATGTCTCTACCTTGGAAGTTTATCTAGCAGAGTCTTCAGTTCATCACATATGAGTTTCACTAGGCCACTCTTTATGTTTCTGTATGATACATCAATCATGAAGATGAAAGCTGGTGGATTAGGAGGCTTCTTGTCCTACACAAGGAAAAAAAAAAAAAAAGACCATTCACAGGGAAAATTAGACAGCATACTGTTATGAAGAAAAATTTAGTGTTGGCACCATAAGGCAATGCAAATACAGGGTTCAGTTGTTTGAAAAATGCTGTGGATTGTAAATAGTAACTATTGCAGAGAGCTGGCACGTATTGGGTAAAGTCCAGCTCTGGAATAGAACATTATCACATTAGATATAAAATATCTAAGAGGTATCAGTTCATTAGATAAGATGAAGGACAAACGTCTCTGCTGGAACTCAAATGTTTAAATAAATTTGCATTTGGCTTTTTTCTGTTACTCCTGCTTTCCTTTGTGAGTTCCTGCTATCCACAGTTTAAGTGGCATAGAAACTGTGCATGTACTACTGACACAAGTTTCTGTAAGTAAGAAAAATTAAAAGGAAGATTTGTTTAAAATAAAAAGTAATGCCAAGAGATATGGCTAGGAAGTTAATACAAAAGGAACAGATCAAGAGTAAACATCACACTCCCTAAAATGAGTTTTCTTAATTCTCATAAAATGAGTAGTAATCGTTATTTGGTGTCAAATTCAGGACAGCTTTTTCATTACAGTTTCACTTGCTTCATATTGAATTCTGACTTCTTAAACAAATTATACTTGTTAAACTAAACCTGAGAAAAATTCCAGTTAAGAAAAATTCATCTAACCCTTGAATTATGACTTATCCTTAGTCCCTGGCAAACTTTAAACTCAATTGAACATTATACCCTTGATCTCACTCATTTGAGTCATGCAAGTCAGGATCAATTCCAGCGAACCAAAACCAGGCAGTATTTTTCAAAGTTGTTCTGTTTACTGTACTTGGATTCTTGATTCAGAAACTGCACCAAAAACAGCTTCTAAACTCTTGTATCAGATCAGCATTTAGAAAGAATCTCTGCCTAAGTTCTGACAAATATATGGCAGAAATGAGGACTTGTGCTTTCACCACATCCGCTAAGCAGGAGTGCAATAACACAAACCAGCTGGGATTTGTTAACATTCTTTGTAGCTGTTCATCCTTGTCATTTGATAAGCACAAAAGGAATGACTTCTCAGTTCTGGTCTTGAACTGGATTTATAAAAGAAGGGAATCTCTGCAACTTGGAGCCAAATGAAAGGTGAATAATGCTACATTTAATGACTTAGCATTTCCAGCACAGAGTGTTACTTTGTAAGAGATTTCTTTTTTGTAACATCGCAGTAAGTCTATAGACTCATCTTTGTTGCAAGCCGGCAGACAAGACTGGATGACTTGTCAAGGAAAGCCTGATTTAAGTTACCTGGCAGAAGTTGAGGCTTCAGAATTTGATGGAGCTTCACTGGATGTGCACACTGTCCCACACTGTATTTCTGCAACATCTCACCACCATTCCCTCCTGCTCTGGGGTTTAACCCAGGTTTCAATCAAACCGTATAGATTATCTCAGAGATCTCACTGAATTTTGGAGCAGCGCTACAGTGAGCAAGCAGAACTGAACCTTTTCATTTTCTTCATACCAGCAATAATCTGATGGTCTGAAGAAGATACTGCTAGTTACTTAAAGATTTTGCAGGACCCAGTTGCCTTTTCTAACCTTATCATGGCCTCAGCTCCACTCACAGGAAGAAAATTCTGCCTGATTCCAGCAAAAATACGTCCATGCTGCGGTCAGATGAAGTCACACTTGCAGTTTTGCAAAATGAGCTGAAGTTTGAAAAAATTAAGTAATTTATGCTTTCAGAAGTATCAAATACAGTTCTGCAACAAAACCAACTAGAAATATTTAGAGTAACATGATTGGGCTCTGGATTGAGTTCTCCAGTGAGTTGATATTAGAAGAGAGAACCAATTCCACTGTAACCTATTGTTCAGAACACCAAAAAGTCTCTTGTCAGGAACAGATTACAAGGTGAAATTCCCTTGCTACTGTTTAGGGTATTAGGAAGGCAATTTAGGCATGTGTCGGCCTTCAAAATCAGCAGAAGACATACATCTAAAATGCAAACAATGCACCACAATTTCAAAGATATCCCCTGAACAATGCAACATGGTGGGTAGGACCAAACACGGCTCAGCTAAAGACTGGTGATCTGTGATTTTGCTGCACTGCTTGTTACTCTTACTTGCTTGTATCACATTCTGCAGCACAAAAGAACAAAACATTGTATTCTCCACAACTATCCATATTTCCTAGAATGCTCCTGGGAAGCATATCAGGAAGCTGATATGCAGCTTACAAGTGCACTTCCTCTGAGGGGCTGGTTTGTTTTGCCATAACACTGTACACTGGTCTGCACACTGGCATTACTCACTCGGCAATAATCCGAAGTAGCCACGTATTCGTAAGATCCCAGGGACAGCTCAGGCCTTTCATAGTGGTCTATCCGTTGGCCCATATGGTCCAGGTGTTGAAAGAAGAATGGGGGGACTACAAGCCAACACAAGAACAGGAAAAAACATTTATAACTGGGGAAAGAGAGGAACAACACAACAGATTCTTTCAGCAGATGAGATATATTCCAAAGCAGTAAGAAATCAAGTGGGTTTGCACCAACAATTATCACAGAGCCACTCTTATGGTTCCTCAATGAATACATATTCAGAATGCTTATTTTTCACATTTTTGCCTGTAAAAGTACACGTGCATGTGAGTGAGGGGAATATCAACCTAGTATCTTAGCTGCTTTTAGTCCTTACCAAAGATTTTTTTTAAAAAGACTAAGACACTGTAGTAATACCAGCATGATTTAAAATGATATTGCAACTTAAATGTTGAAAGTGTTCCCAGTGCATCTAAATTTCCCTTTATGAGAGTTGAAGTTATTAACAAACCATGAAATTTATTAACTGCTATGCCTGCACAAACATTAGATCTCCAGGCAGCAAAGCAGTTGGACCGAGTCTGACAAGGTTCACGTTCCAGAGTTGAAAAGATGACTGTATTAGGGAAAGCACTGTACCCCCATGATCCAGCTGAGGAAATCCAGCTTGATACAAATGTCTAGAAAGGCTAGTTCTGGCAAAGATTTGGGATTTTGCCAAGAGCACAAGAACAGCTATGAGTCACATGCAGCACACTTGAACAAATATGGCATGGTATCTTCTGTGAAAACCAACACTTGTCACAGTAAGATTAATAGCTTATTTAACCATCGCACCCACAGTCATGCACAGGATGAAGCTAACACTGGTCTAAATATTTGCTTCTTTCTGTAAATTTGCATTTTGTAAAGAAATGAATGTCTTCTTTCAGCACAAAAATTTCTTTCACTTAACACAAGCAGTTCTGTATCCTACGTTGTCACAAAATTTTTAAAATTAAGTTTTGATCATACCAGACTGGACTTCATGAGTCAGCATTATTTTTCATATACTTTTTTTTGAAACTGTACTGAACAAATCTTTCCCTCTGCTGTTCGTTAGAATTGATTTTTTTTTTCATTTGCGAAAAAAGCCTAGTTACTCCATCTCCCTAAACTATTTTTTATTAAATCAGTTGGTCAAGAAAATAATTTTAGGGATAGTTTCTTTTTAGTCTTATGGAACTAGTATGAATCCCAGATTAGAGAAGCATCACTTACCATCATTTACACAGTTACAAAATGCACACTGGTACCTCCTGCCGCCTTCAATGAACTGCATGAAGGGACACATGTAAGCTTTGCAGCGGTTGCACCGGATGGGGCCGGTCTCCCCATGGTTTACAAGGTAAAGAGGTGTCTATAGAGGAAGAGGTACAGAGCAATGTAAACATGAAACCAAGGAGAGCTGAAAGGAGTTAATTCAGATTTAATTCGTTAGAGACCGCCTGATTAAGAGATCATTTATTGTTCAGCACTCACATAAAAACTGTTGAGGTCCAGAGATCCCCTCAGCGGCTAAAGTCACTGTATTCTGATGTTTATCAGAAAAAGAATAAGGATTCAGACCAAAACCCCACGTTTTGCAAGTATCAGATGTTCAGGGCTTCAGGCTGATTTTCTCCAGCAAAGGGTAATTTTTACAGCTCACTAAGAAAAATCTGCTGGAGTCAGTTCTTTTGGCTCCTCTGTCAGATGGAGCATTTCCTGAAGAAATCTACTGCTGCTTGTCAATTGCAAAAGGGTATTTGCTGAGAAAGCCCTTAATATTTTGTCCTAAATAGCACCTTGTTACATGCTACACTGCAGTTTAAATGATGTCAGGGTCACCAGTTAGAGGGGGAGATGTAGGAGAAATGCTAATATTTATTGAAGTACATACAACAAACAAGTACAGTACCTCAAGCACTTGTCAGTTTAATTACACTGACCACACTTGCTTACAGCCCCTGCCAAAACTCACAGCTAAGGGAAGACATTTTCCAGATGCCTCTTTCCATAAAAACTGCAGCAGTCAAAAGATTCCTGTGATTATTCTTAGAGTTAGAAAAGTCATACTCAAAACCACTACAGAAATGGAAGTTTGCTCAATTATTTGTGAAACACTTTTTTTTTTTTTTTTCTTACTCCCCTCATCCCCAGCTAAAAATCTCAAAAGGTAAGAAATGTCATAAGAGATGTCCAGAGTTTGGACACAGTAGACTCCTACAAGAAGAAAAATGCTGACAATGCCTTTCAATGCTAACACATCACACTAGCACATTCTTCTTTTTTTTTTTTTTTTTTTTTTTTTTTTTTAATAATTTTTTTGTCCCTTCTTAAGGAATGGGTGTATTTCATCTTTTATACTTTATCTTTCACTGCTGCATAAGGATGCATGTGCCAAGGACTTTCTCCATACAAGTAGGTTTTTACAACATGGGTTTTAAGTGCTCCCTCCTGCTCCACTGAGATATTCTTTTACTTTGCATTCCTTCCTCTACGTAAATTGAGTTTAATCCAAATTAACCAATAATGCCACCTGGCAAATATCAGGGTCATTTTTTCAGACATGAAAGCCTTGGCCGTCAAACTTGCTCATCAGCCACAATGGCTTAATAAGGTTTAAAAGTTCTGGGATTTGTTCATTACTTGGCAATTTTCTCATTATCATTCTGCTGTATTAGTTTAATGAGACCTGGATCTAGTTTGCCGTTATTATTATCATATCTGGCCTGGTAGGGGAAAAAACCAAAAGTAAATCAACTCCTGATGCATTTATACACTTTGATTCAGTAACTTTCAACCTTGGTTTGATGCATTTAATATTTAATGTATCCAAGAAAAATGAATCCCCAAACTGTTCACATTTTGATATATCAAAATAAAGACTTTTACATAAAAGGTGAAAACAAGAACAATTAAAAAATAAATGTCATGAAGTTCAGAACCCAAGCACCTACATTCCTACACACATGTAATAAATTACCTTCTTGAAGGCAAAAAAAAAATAAACCAAGAAATAAGCCGCCTAAAAATGTACATGACGGAATTAAAGAGTTTATCTAACAAAGACATTTTTTAAAAGCAGTCCAATTTATCTCCTTACTAATTTATTTACTGGAATTTTTAGAAGAGAAATGGAATTTACATCTTAGTGTTTTCTTTAACTCTTCAGAACATTACATCAATAATTAAGAAGTTTAAGAAAAAGCTATCTGCATAACTGCAGAAGAACTCAGACCAGAGGCATCCAAAATCCAGTTCCTGATGAGAACAACACAGTTGTGAAAGAAACTTCATCTCCAAAAAGCTGCAATATTTCAGTGAACCAGACATCCAACCACCCCATCAAGAGAAAGGAATTTCTATTTCTGTGTGTAAACCGCTATTGCACTTCCGAACATCAAAGTAATTTCTGTCAGTGTAAAATAACTTTTTAAAAAAAGTAGATTTCTATGGGAATGTACAAAGGTAAGTAATACTGTGCATGCAAAAAGTCCTGAGTTTAAATTAAGGATACCTAAAAGCAAAACAGTTAAAGAAAAAAAAAAAAAAAAAGATGTGATATTGAA
>VYXF01008804.1:32364-47857 GCA_013397295.1 Polioptila caerulea
AAAAATCCATTACATTTACAAGTCATCCATTCAAAAGGTGACAGTGTTCAATTAAGAGAGTAAGGTCTGTACAACTGGGCTCTCCCTTTCACACACATACCTAATTCTGCCACTGCCAGAAGACTTAGCTATTTCTCTTGTTTCTTAACTTTTTGCTGCAGTTATTGTGTACAACATGCTGCTTATCAAGAAATAAAAAAATTAAGACAGATTTTCACCTTGTAACCCAACCGCACGTGATGAGCATCACCTGTAGACACCGTTAAAAGGCATTAGCTCTAAAAGAGGGTGGATATTCTGAAAAAAAAGAACTTCCTGTGCCTTGCAGTCACCAGTTTCAGGCAGAACACACCATACTAGGAAGTTCAGAAACATGAATAAGCCCCTGAATGTATTTTACCTCTATAAAAAGCCGAGTTCTTTCATATTAAGTGGCTTTTCAAAATTAAAGTAGTTATAAATCCCATATGGAAGACCATTTTTATTAGGGTATCTCAAGAGTAAGATCTTATTTCGGCAGCAGCAGTGAAGACAAAGGACAAAGGAAAGCCATGGAAAAACTGCCTCAGCTAAGATTGCCCAGCTCTTCCCACTCTAACACTATCTCCTTAGTTCTTACAATTTTACCAAGCTATAATTGCTCTGACTAAAATTTTCCATGCTGGGCTTTTGTCAATTTTGAGACACATTTTTCAGGCTCCTCCAAAAGAGAGGCTAGGGAAAAAACACACTGCTCTTTAATGCTTTAATGAGCCCCACTGACCTTTCCAACAGCTCGAAAGCACTAACACTTCACAATGGGTGGGTCACCAAGCACATCTTCTTGCCAACCCCAGGAAAACCTCCCTGCACTCGGTCGAGCACAAATGTTTGGACATACTGCAAATTTATGTATGCAGAAGAGATTTTGATTTTAGCAACCCATTGATCACCCTGTCCAAACACAATGCAGGAGATAAGTCATGTGTGGGAAACACAAAGGACTAAGAGGCAGACTCTGAGTAAAAGATGCACAAATGAAGAGCCCACATGAAAGCGGATTTTTTAAGTGCCATCTGGGCACAGAAACTGGGATCAAGGGTGGTGAAGAGCAAAGGTTGGCTGATAAAGTGAAGGCGTGGAGAAGCAACAGCAGGAGTTTCATCTTGGAGAAAATGCTGGGGGGGCAATAAGCCAAGCGTGCACATTTCCCTCAAGAACTGGAGTGAAACCTGACATTGCTGTCTAGCAGGCAAATGGTGAGACTTTGTATCTGAAGAGCCATCAGTAATACATCCTATTTCCCTGTGGACCATGGAGAACATAACTACAATCTACCCTGCTAAAATACTACTCTCAATTCAAACTACAGAGGTCTGCTGGATTGGAAGTTATCCATCCTGATAAAGAGCAACATCTGCTTTTTTCCAACATATATTAAAAAAAAAAAAACAAAACTACAAAGAATTTATAAGCCATAAAACAAAGTTAAAGAAAAAAAATCAAACTGCAAAACCAAGCACTGAATGTCTTAGCAATTTTAATTAGGCTTTCCTGTGCAGGCAGTTTATGAGGAGTTTTTGAAGACACAATCACATACTGCAACTTTGATGAAATCCCTGATTTTTCCCATGACACAGCACTCTGGTTAAATCAATGTAGGACATGAAAAAGAAATGCATTCTGAAGATCTTGCAGAATTTAGAAGCTGAAGAATTTAGAAGCAATGGACACAGCAGATGAAGACCAAGGAAGATAATCCCACAGATGATATAGCTAAATGCTGCACTTGAAAAATGGATTTATCCCTGCCACTGATAGAATCCTCTGGGGGTGCCAGAAAACCTGGGTAATTGTTTTAAAATCAGAGAATACTACAGAAGAAGTTTTCAGAAGAACTAGGGATATGTTTTGAATATGGAGGGTTATTAGAGATGGTTATGAGAGAAAACATTGGTGCCTTTAAATGAGCGCTAAAAACGGTTGGTTACATTTGTCTTCTTTGTATGACTCAGCTCATCCAAGTAGAAAACCTTATTATCTTCTTTGTTGTGAAATTAAATTATTTTGTAAAGTCCTCAATGGAAAAATTGTTTTTCTTCAAATCTAACTCTCTACATCTTAAAATTAACTTCATACAGTTTGTGGTCATCTTCTTTTAACACCTTTGCCTAAAACTATGGAGTTCTAGCAGAGTAAGAAAGTGACAAAGCTGGCATAAACTAGAGTTGGGGAAACACCAGGAATCCAGGGGTGTCATCACTCCCATACCTTTTCTAAATGAAAACTTCTGTCCTTTGAAGTTACACCATGACCCAAGCACACCTCAGTCATGTGCTACCTCCTTATGGTCACACCCACTCCCCAGTCTGAGATGAAACACCCTCCCCCAACCCAATCACAGAAGAATAAGTCTGTAATAATTTGGAGTGAGAAGCCCAGAGGACTGATGCTCAGCACGCCCTACCTCGTTCGGTGGAACAGCAGCAAAGGGCTGGATGACAGCTGCCAGGGGGATGCGGGCCTGCTTGGCCATGTCGGAAGTCACCGGGAAGCAGTAGCTCGTACAGCGGATGTAACGGGGGCTGGCGTGGCCTGCAAAACACAGCAGAGCAGAGTGAAACGCTGCCAGAGGGAATCTGCCCAGCCCACAGAGCAGAAGAATCTGAACAACACAAAGCAACAAGTGCAGGTGCTACATTAAATGCATGCTTGCTTTTCCTCCCATGCAGGCTTCAGCCCATCTCTCCTCTTTATATCCCAGCCCACTGCCCCTCCCTCTGGTTAAATCTTTGCTTCCTGAGTTTAAATCAGAGATTTAAACATAACAAGAATAAGCCAACAATTACTTGCAACAAGAATTACTTTGAAACAGCCCATATCTAAGATCTTAGAAGAAAATATGGATGATATCCTAGTGGACATCTCAACGCTGTACATAAACGAATGAAGCAGATTGATCCCTACTGTTAAGACTACTCTAATGAGCTAGCTCTGATTCAGAAAACACTGTGTCTGTCTTAACATCATCATGCTCACCTATATTGCAAAATACACGGGGCAGAAGTCACCACCACACTTCCAAGAGAACACTCAGCTCAGGTCCCTCAAAGAGACACTGCTGAGTGCTGCAGACAAGAGCATTGAAAAGAGTTCAGGAATTAGCTTCCTCATGCTCCCTTTGTAACCAACAAACTGCAGCTCTGCTCAGTTTCAGTTGAAAGGAATTTCTTGGATCATCAGAACAGCATTATCCCATTCTCAGATAATGCCAAAAAAATCTTGGTGTGTTAGTACATTCTATAGAGTTTTTCTTAGCATTGATAAATTACTGCTGGGTTAAATAACACCATCAGTTTAACCTGTATTAAAATACTGAGCCTGCTGTCAAGAGCAGTGTAGCAGTGTGTTTTTCTGTTAATCTTATTTTCATGTTAATGGTTTGTTCTTTGTATCCCCATGCTTGTTCACATTTGGTTGCACTCTGTTCTTCCCTCCCCCCATGGCATGCCTGTCACTTGGAGACCCTTCCCAGAGTCTGGAAAACTCTCTGGAGGGTGTCAGGTGATAGGCTCTGGCTGGGGAAATACCCTACCCTGCTGGGGTGATTGGCTGCTGGAGGTATCACTCAGCAGCCAAGTCACACCTGGAGTCATCCAGTTGGATGGTCCCTTCCCCTTTCCCCACGTCCCTTTATAATGAGATGTTCTGAGCTAGTAGGGGCTCTGCCTGGCAGATGCTCCGAGGTGAGGAGGTCCTGTAAGGACCTCTAATAAATTCCAAAGCCATCCCCAGACAGAGTCCTCGTTCTTCTTCACCCTGTCATCGCTTTACACTAACACGTCAGTGCCACGCTAGAACCCGCCGGGTTGGCCCAATCTGCACGGCAGACAGGCTGCACCAAGGCTTGCTAGGGAATCCCAGGGCTAGCCGAGCAAGCTTAAACATAGAGCTCCCCATAATGGGAGCATCTATAGAGCAGCCTCTGTGGAAGATTGTACTTCCAGGCTCCAGAGAGAAGCAAAAGCAGATACATTTTTCCTTTGGCCAGCATATATCAACTAAAGAGCTTGCACACTGCCCCTTTCACTTGAATAGAAATTTGTATCTTAAAAGGTAACAGTCTGGTCTTACTGCTTCTTCTAATGTCCACCTTTTAAATTTTCAGAATAATCCAAAAAGCATTTTCAACTTAAAATGTAACATCTTCAGAAATTTTAAGTGAAAAAGGAAAGTTGTCTCAACTATTCATATTCTTTGAAAGGCCAGGAAGGGTAGAGGAGGTGTTAAGTCAAGGTGTAAGACTTCTACTTCCCTCCTCTTCCCTTTTTTTCTATTCAAAGGAAGTTTGCAATTTCGAGCAAATACCATCACTTTCAGATGAGAAATTTGAAAATTTAGTCTTTATTTAATTATGATAGATTTCGCCAAGAAAGACTCACAGAGTAGTAACAAGGACAGTTACCTTGGTCCTGGATCAAGCAGTCAGTGGTGACGAGGGGAGGAACCTGTCCTCTTGTGTTTGTGGCATAGACCCGCCCTCCCCTGGCAGCCTTATCATTCTCAATTACTTGAATCTGATAAGCAAGAACAGTATGAGGAAGGTAAGTCATGCATTCAGCTACACTCATGAACAGGCTAAGATCTACACTAATTAAGACTGGTTGAAGCCTAATTTTTTACAATTTACAATACAATGTCATGAAATGTCCATGCAGCTGACTATGCTGCCCAAATTCCTTTCCTATATATTGCTCCCTGTTACTTCTGCACAATCCCTCATGCCAGTTTAAGTCTGACACTTTTCAGGACATAACCAAAGTTATCTAAAGCTGTATTTTGTTCCACACCAGAAATCTAATCACAGATACCACTATTCCTCCTCTTCCATCAGCAACCTGGTTAAGAGTGCACAGCTGTGGGAGGCAAGAGGAACGAGACAGAATTTCTGAAACGGGCTTTGCCACTGCTGCTGGTACCTCATGGAATTGTGTCTTTACACTGCACATACACTTCTAATAATAGCTCACAAAACTTCAAAAGCCTCAGTTTTTCTTCTCTGTTTGCTTTCCAACAAAGTTAGTTGCATGGAGTCTACTGATCAATGTCCAGGTGGTATTTCCTAACACACTTAAAATAGTCAGGGGCCTATAAATTTTTGTCCATCAATGAAGTTTTTTGTACTGCATTTTAAATATACAAGACGTTCCTCAGCAAGCTTGTTAGATCTTCTGCTTGATTACTTTTCCCTTGGCTTGTATACTTACAGCTAAGTCTTGCATTAGAAGGAAAAAGGTTTTGCTCCAAAAGGTCCACTGGCTGAAGAAAGCAAATCACTGAGACTTAGCTCTGCAAAGGATCAATGTGCCACAGTATTCTGCAGCTAACTGACTTAAATACAATAACAATCATTAACAATCATTGTTCTTAGAAATAATTGTTGACTAAGTCCAGATGCTTACTAAGTCCAGAGTTTTCCTAGATGTTGTCAGGGCACATATCAACCTCTAACATATGTAAGAGAAATAAAAATCAACAATTGCTATAGATAAGAAGTAAATTTATCTGGCAACACTACTATAATTATATAATGTAAATATATCAACAGAAATACACATGGTCATACTTATTCCTTGTTCTGAATTAGCTTTTTGTCCTTTACAGACATTGACCCAGATCATGTTTCTTTTAAACATTTGCTCTGATCCTCTGTGTAGGGCTTACACAAACCTTTTAACCTATTTTAACATGGCTGTTGTAGTCAAGGCTGTTTATTCTGTGTGCATAATTGAAATGAGACATCAGCCCATGTTTTCATGCCAGACCTCCTTCTCTCCCTGCCCTTCTTTTTAAAATTAGACAAGATACCTCTAATGTAAAAAGCATTGCACTGAAACACTAGGAATGATTGACTTAAAGGCATTTGTTATTTATACAGACACTTGATTCAGGGTTTTTTTTACTCAATGCTTTTCAGTTAAAAATTGCCTTTAATGAGGCAATTGCAGTTGTTACATTAACCCCTAAGGGATTATGAACAAGTGTTTTTCCAAAGTTACAGGAGGGGTTGCATCAAATTCGTCACTAGGTAAAAAAAATCTTTTCTAGAAGGACAAAAGAATACCCCAATTTAAAGAAGCAGGACAGTTTCATACTAGACAGTGTGAGGCTTTTGCAAAAATGTTTTCCCTGTACATCAGACCTGCCTCAGCAAGAAGTGTAAGATTCCTTCACCCAGACTAGCCTGCTGTGTGGTGGTAAAAACACTTTTTTAAAGTAGAAAGTTCTAGGTTGAAGCTGCTTTAAGAATTCTGACTCTCAGAGGACCTTTTGACCTGTCCAGATGATTGTCAGAACCACTCTTAAGTGTGGGCACCAGAACATCTTCTCCATGAGTTTAGCACATTATTGCTTTTTCTTTCCATCAGCTGTTTCCAATAAAGAAGTTAAATGCTGCCTGCGCCTGACCAGCCCTTTCTTTGCACACCGATTACTTTATTTCAGAAAGATGGATGTAACCATAACCTTGTTTCCTCTTGCACCATCCTAAGAGACACTGATGCATGTTCAACAGCTGAGCCTCTTCAGCCTGTGTGAAGCTTAAGCATCAGGTATATTCCAGGCTACTAAAATCTTTACAAGGCTGCAGCAACTGGAAGGATAGCTCAAGCAAATAATTCTAGTTGCCTGAGAAACTCTTGAAATGAAAAGGTGAACTGGCTTCTGAGCAACTGACATCTCAGCATTGCCAGGACTGCACTTCCAGAGTTCATGTACCTGTATTGTGTACAAATCCTAGTTCTGGTACCTGTTACTAAGTTCAAGCCTTCAAACTTTTCAGAGTGAAAAGGAAAGGAGACAAGCTGCAGTGAACACAAGTGGCTCTTCAGTACTGGTCACTGTCTCATTAAGAATCCTGTTGAGAATTCCTAGTGAAGTATTCCTATAAAGTATTCAGGGCATACTCATGTATGAGTGTCCCATGTTAGATAAAGTTATAAAGCATCTTCAGCACTCAAACTAATTTCATGCAGTAATTGATCCAAAAGTGGCAGCAGAAAGTACAAAATTGCACTAATTAGAAACTGCAATAACTAGAACATATGTTGAGAACCAAGCCAATGTATGTTATGAAAAATCAGCTAAAACGAACGCAATCTTAGCATTGCCATTCCTTTATCTCAAATGCAGCAGAAAGTTACATTTTTAAAAAATTAAGAGCCATGTTACTTACTGGGCTTGGAATAGAGTCAGGATCAAGCTTTTTCTGCGGTGGGCCTGAGAGTTGTGCTGAACTGCCAGGAAAAGCACCAGGATAGGACAGTTGAGAAGCTGCCATCTGAGGACCATAGTTTGCTGCAGAGTTACAAATGACAATTCATTTAAAGAATGTAAGTTCCATTATCAATCCTTAGCAACAACTTCTGCCATGCAATGAACTCTTACTCAAAGTGCAACTCCTTCTCCTCTGTTTTCAGCAACAAAAAGAAATGGATTTCTGTGGCTCAGTTTGGCTTTACTTTGTGTTTTTAAAAAGTAAGAACACTAGATGTTACAACTTTGGCTCCAAAGTTCTCAGGTTTCTGTCAAGTAGGACAGTTAGTAGAGATTACCACAGTTACTCAACGCCAGGCCATTACCTCAGTGAGAATCTCTCAACTAACATCAGTCAGTGCAAACTGATATAATTAGGTGGCTTTTTGTATTCAGTTACAATCCATTATTGCTATGCCAAAGCATTTTTGAAAGCTGCTTATGACAGTACTACAAGACAGAAAGCAGCCTATACCTTTAGAGTATAAGAAAAAACCCTTCCTGCAGTATGTTATGCCTTCACCAATTACTAACCACTAATTCTGTTTCTGATCCAAATTAATCTCCTTTTTTTTGTTACAGTCTCAACAGAGTGTTAAACTTGTGAGTAAAAGCAAAGCCTGTCTCAAGTGTACTGACAGTGCACACCTTTCCCTTTTACAGAAAGGGAATTAATATTTCATTTTTCCCACTCAGCTGAAGATTCAGCCATGAATGGACACAGTTCCACCAGTGATTGTAATTGCCTGCACACTTTTTTTTCAATCACATAACAAACATCCTTCCCTACCTTGGTGAGGATGATAGCCAGGTCCTGGAGGCTGTCCCGGAAGATGTTGCAAGTTAGGATTTGGAGGGACTGGTCCGGGGATTCCACCCTGCCTGGCCATAGGAGGCAATGCTGGCTGAGTGCAAAGGCCATTAACACCATTTGCTGGTGGAGGAGGCAGCTGTGGTGCAGGGGGCAAACCAATCTGCTGCTGGGTTGGGGGCAGCAGTCCCAGGCCCTGGAAAGGCACCGGATGCCCAGGAGACACACAAGAGCTTGGAGCAGTGCCAGGACCTGAACGAGAAACTGTGTCAGGTGAGCCCAAAGTGATAACCTATCAAACCTGTGTCAAAGGCGCTCTGGTTCTGCTCAGGACATTTCTATAACATACAGACAATATTGGATCCATACTGACAGCTGCCTTATAGAACTCTATGTGTCTGATCACATGACAAATCATGGTTTAAGTCTCAGCTGATTCTGTAATTTTATTTCTTTTGGCTCTACCTGCAATAAAATCCTGCAGCTGGGGTAGATGGGGAAAGAAGCCAGTTTGACAGCTCTTCACTAGAACACACATAGATCACTCTGCTTTCAAAATTATACTTCATTTCAGAATGTGAAACAACATTCTTTTTGCTCAATAATCCATTTCTATCAACTGGCATGTTTTTGTTAGTCTGCTATTTGTATTTTGCCACTAAAGGTTTGATGGAAAATAAAATACTTGGTACTAAAAGATGAAACATGGAAATTATTTTGTACACACTGGCAAGGAATTGTCTGTTGTTTATAAGACCCAGATTCCAATTAGAATTAAGAGGACCCTAGGAACAGGTTTTTTGAGACTTACAATCTGTTAACACTTCTTACTACAAAACTAAAGTTTTTTTTTTACAGATTTTCCCCCAAAGACAAAGTAATTTTAAAGAGAGCTAGAAGAATAACCAATACTAAGTTTGAAGCAAAAGAAGCAACACGTTCATATACAAACACTGAAATACATCATCTGTCCCACGTTAACAAAAAAAAATCTTGACATGAAAAACACAAGCCTCCCAGCACATAACATGAAAATACTGTATTTTACAAAATTGTTTTAAAATTGTTTGTATAATATATTTTGGATAATTTAAATATATATTAGCATTCATGGTTGGAAGTAATTTACATGGAAGCACTCCACAACCCCATCTTCATGTTTTAGGTTTGAGATGGTTAACATCAAATTAAATGCAGATAAATTTAGATTAAAACCCAAAAATGTTTAGACAAAAAGAAAATAGTTTTTTAACTAGAGAAACTGTAAAAAACTGAGAAAAATTAAACCCTGTCTACGTATTATTGTTCATGCCTTGGCTGTTACTGACACATTCACTAGAGTAGCTTGAGAAATGACTGATGGGATACCAGAATTTTATGGAAGGTTTGTCAAACATCAATTCAGAATTAACCCAAAACTACTGATTTAAGGAACTGGTTGAGATAAAAAAAATTCTGAGGACTTAAGCCAATGATGGTGGTCTCATCTTCTGTTTATACAGAAGTTCAGTAAGTTTCTAATTATCACAGTCCTAATGCTTTAACTGAGAAAAAGTCAATCAGACAAACCCAATTACCATAGCTATTTATCTGCATGCTGTTGAGCTGGTCAGCAAGTTGTGCTGTAGAGGAAGCAGGTGCAGTATTAGGGAAGGCTGCTTGGGACTGATGACTGTAGGGAGGATAGGAAGGTCCTGTATTACTTGGAGGTAGAGGGCCTTGAAACCTAAAGGGGAAAAAGCAGAGCAGTTATGCAAAAAAATGACATCAAACAATCGTAACTCTTGAAGATCTCATACCTCCTCAAGGTGGTGCTGAAACCATTAATTAGGACAAAACCCTAACGGAGTATGCCCACATTCTTCTCAGAAAATATACACTTGTATTAAAATACAAGAAGGACAGAGAGATTGCACACTTGTTTAATAAAAACAGGCAGTCAATGTTTGTTTGCACACTTGTTAGAAAAAAAGCAGAGTGAGTATGCCACAACAAAGTGAGAGCAGTAATAACTGTAAGCCTGAAGATTAATAAACACAAGCTTCTGAACACATCACAGCACTCCATCCCCTTTCCAAGCTTATAAAGGAAGATTCCCTACCAGGAATGTGTAAAGAAGACTAGGAGAAAAATCTGTGAAGAGAAGAAAAGGAAGTGAGAAACTGTTGAGGAGTTCTCTGTAGTAGAAGAGAAGAGAAGATGCAGGTAGAGGAAAACTTCCTGGTTATCAGATATGGAAAACGTGAATGCAAGAAAAATAACTCAAGAAAAGAAAGCAGTAACACACATAGCTTACAAAGGTGTTTTCTACCAGACTATTTCACTCTGGTAAAGTAAGAGCTCAGGCTACATCCCAGAGACAATCAACATGGATTTTCCCTTGTAAAACTGAGGATGGGCCCAGCTATTTCAAGAGAAGTACAATTCACTTCACTTGAAATTTTCATCTGGAAACTTCCTGGCCTAGAACAGCAGCTCTGAGCAATTTTAGGAAAAAAACAAGATCAGGAGAAGAACAGAAGACGTGCAGCTGTCAGGGTAATGACTGGAAGCTGTGGAAGAGAATCAGTATTTTGCTAGGTCATGTCAAGCCGACTCTATCCACCTTGTTTTTTCATCTTCAGGACAACTACCACTTCTCCCTATGTATGAGTACCTCATCTTGAACAACTGATCACCAGTCTTTTTGGGTCCTCCTTCCCACAGTGCTAACAAACAGGCTTCCCTATTTTAACATGAAATAACTACACAAAAACTAAGAAGCACAGAAGCAGATTAAGATTTCTTATTACAAGAAGAATGTTGTTAAATAGTGTCCAGTTCACTAAAACTGAAGGAGCTATGGGTACACAAACTAATTCTGCCGCTCCTGGGAGACATGGAAAATAACTAATATATGACAGAATTAAATGAAAGAGCTGCACATTGACTCACTTTACCTGCAACACAAATCTTGTATAATAAAGCTTGGCTATCCCCTCATACAACCTTTTTTCCAAGATTTCTTCCTACAGCTTTCACCTGTCGGTGTTTTCTCCCCTTCCCATTCCTGTCCCCTTCACACAGAGTCAATGGGGGTCAAACAGCTCAGATGTCAGGTATTGATCCTTTCCAGTCACCTGTGTGGCTGCTGTCCTGGTGTACCAGACCTATTCTGGAAACTGGTCTGGCTGAATTGCTGTGCTTCAGGTGGTGGAGGCCCAACAGGAGCTGGAGATCCAAGAGGCACAGTTGATTTTGACACACCTGCAAAAGATTAGGCACTTTTATGTAAAACCCTGTAAGAAAGCACAAGATGGGCAAGAAACGCAGGTGTGCAGCTCTGCTCCAGCATTAAGAATAACAGCTTTGGGTCACCCTGCTTAAGCAGAGGGGTTGGACCAGAGGTCCCTTCCAACCTTAGTGATTCTGTTGGAAAGCACAGATTTCTGGTCAGTATAAAAGCAGACATGAAAAACTAAGAGTTTAAAGCAAATAAATATCAGTTCATAACTTTCCAGCAAAGAACGCAAGAGGGACAGTAAGAAAAAGCAATGAACAAACAGACACTGCAATTGCCAGTTTGGGATAGTGATAATTCCCTGTCACCCAGTTATATTTCAAGGTAGAAACAAGAGGTCCCTTTGAGTTCAGAGACCAAGGTAAGAATGAAAACTTAAAACAACTTTTCAAAATAAAAACAAAAAGAGCTTCCATATGTAGAACCTGCTCTGCTGTGCTGAAAATGGTTCTTAATTCAGATCTAGTATAGTGACCATGAAGAAACTGTGATTTATGTAACAGCAGCGTTGAATGAACAGCCTTTCAAATGGTATTGTTTGGAACTATTTTCCCTTTAAATTACTCTAACATAAAAAAACCCATCAAAAATACCCATCTGGTATGAAAACCAGCATTTATCCCAAGTATTCTAATGAGTCAATTACCAGAAGAATTTCTATCAAAATTCTGACTATATTCAGCATTTGATTAGAGTGACACAACTCCTGCTGTCTTTAGTAAGTTTTAGAGAAACTGGGTAAAGGTTTTTTCTGTTTCTTGTTGTAGTATCAGTGTAAAGTTTACACAAGGTAGAAACAGATGCAAAACACCATTATGGAAAGATAGTCTCTGAAAACGAATTTTAAGCTTAAATAATACCTGGTTGAGGTGCTGAGTATGAGGAGTTAGGGTCCCCATAAAGTCCATAATGAATTGAAGAATTGGGTGGTCCAAAACCTCCTATTCCTGCCTGGGATTGGGAATATGGAGGAGCTGCAACATAACCTTGTTGACTCATGATGGCAATTTTCTCATTCCAAGTATTGTGTCCTCTTCAGGAATCTGCAAAAAGGAAAATGACACCTGCTACTATTTATCACTCTTTTTTAAAAAGTGCATTTTAAAAGGCTGTGAATAGTATTCCCCCCCAAAAAAGATAAAAGACACATTTTAATATTTTAGGGGCAAATATTGGTTTTGCTTGATAGCTTAGTTTCCTCAGCATTACCATATGCTGCATTTAAATGGGATTCACCACTCCCAAGCCCATGAAGAGAACGGTAAGCAATGGATGTGCAGATGGAAGGAACTCTCAAAGGGAAGTCCCAAACTATTTTTTTTACTGGGAGAGCCTTGACTTCAATTGCGCACGGAAAATACACTGAATCCTGCTCCCGAAATACCAGCAATCCCAAAGAGCAGAGAACACACTGAAAAATCAGGAGAGGCAGAGTGACCCGAGCAGAAATCTACCCTAGCAAATCCTTCCCCTGTGCTAGCACACCTTATTTTAGAGGAGGTGTGGAATACGACACCAGTTTCCCACCAACCTTTTACAAACCTTCTGCATCAACCCCACTCCAAGCAAGCAAGGGAAGATTCCTTGCTTTTGATGCTGGTGAAAGAGAGAATAAAGTACAGGATAGAGAGAGCTCCTAATTCTGGTTGCCTTCTGCATTACCAGCCCAGGCCTGAGCAGCCTTTTTTCTCCAGAACCCCACAGTGAGCCAAAAATGAGCACAAGACATTCCACAAGGGAGAGTTGAGGCACAATGGCCTCAACAGCACTGTATGTTGCCCTTGCTGTTATCAGGCATCTTCTCCCTAAGCTTCACATCTTGATCCTGTTGCAGTTAAATAAATTAAACAAGCAAACCCCAGAATTTGATAGAAAGCAATTCAGAAAGTCTTCTAATGATGAGAGCATTCACAAGATATGTAATTTCTTTCTTGTAGTCAGGTTTTGTTTAACAGAATAGAGTAACATTTTAGAAAACTTTCAGGAAAGAGTGTCCTGATAACTGCCATCATTTTTAGAAGCAGAAAATCTTTAGAATCCTGCATTGCCATACCATACAATTGCATTTCACCAGATTAGTTTTCAGATATAGTGCCCTTGCCACCAAGGGATCTGAAAAGTTATTCAAGTTGTACACTCTGCAGCCTTGATAATAATGAGAACTATTTTGATAGCAGACTGAATTTAAAAATAACAGAATTTCACTTTCTTGAGGCCCAAATTAAACTGTTATGAGAAATGCTGAGGATTCAAACTCTGAACAAGCATTTACTACTCCCATAGAGTCCCAAGTACATAAGCCAGGCATTCCTAAAGAACTACACAACATAAATTAGCATTTCAAGTGTTCCTTTGAAATGGCTTTCCCAACCACCCGTACTTTACAATCTTAAGCTCAAGCCGTGGAGTCATCTTTAAACATGGAAACTGGATGAAAATAAAACATGAATTGTGCTCCAGAAGCACACAAAAAGGCACCTCGAAATTACAGCTCCAAGAACACACAGATAAATTTATGCTGTACTGGTACATGTCAGTAGAGAAAAGTTATCCCTATCAGAAAGCCCATTCCTAGGCTTCCCAAATTAAACTGATATTTCTGAAGGAAAAAAACCTCGTCAGTTTTACTGACCATCCACATCAGACAAGAAATCACTCTGAGCTGTGTACAGCGCCTGGCCCTCCCCACACACTTCAATGCAGCACAAGATTTCTCAGTTGCAGTAGTTAACTGCTTCTGGGAGTTAATCCTAAGGAGTTTTCTCCTATTTATTAGTTAACAAAGTAAACACCGGGAAAAGAAAGAAAAATGTTTAATGGAGAGGCTTGGTGCTGCCAGCTGTACTTTCTTCCCTCCCCCACCTCCATCAGAAAAGACATGGTAGTGAGAGCTTCAGTTGTTCCAAAAGACACTAAATTAGCATTAAATTGCCTACACACTAGCACAGACACATATATAGATTTTATACCTATATAAAGGAAGATATTTTCACTTAGAGGCAGATGCAGCAACCAACACCTTAAGCTGTGAGAGCATTCAGAGGAAATTACTTCCTCCACAGCTTACTCACACACACACACACAAAAAAATCTTGCCACGTCAAACTTCCCACAGACAGTATAAACACACAGAGGTTGTGCTAAAGTGAAACAGGAGCTCTAACCACAGACAAAATAATACAAGTTTTTCAAAGAGTTCCAGATTCTAATTAACACCAAGGATATTTAATCTCTTGTCAGGATAGGTATACATACCAACTATCACAAGTGATTGTTTTAAGGTTGACTGATTAATTATGAGCATTTCAGAAATTATACCGTGGGAGAGGGTGTGGATGCACCACCCCACCAAAAAAGAGTTCATACAGAAGGTCATGAAAACTTTTTCCTCCCTGTCCCAAAACTAGTTTACCTCACACCCCACAACCTGGGGAACAACACCAGCACCGAGGAGCAGCGGCAGGATTTAATTGACCTCAATTACAGAATAGGCTGTCACCTTTTCCAGAGGATCACTGCACCTATGCAACGCTCCGGTGTCTCCGTGAAGATACAAAAGTGCAAGAGGTAGGACAACAGAAACAAAACCAGGCTCGAGTCCTTGGTTCCTTGAAGGAGAAGTATTAACTTTGTATTTCTTCGGAGACACTGTGCTCCCCAACACGTCATCAGGGCAGAGGTGCTGTCCCTTCCCACGAAAGGCGCAGTTCCAATCTGGCAACCAATCTGGGGGCTATGCACCTTTATCTACGTGGATAACACACACGCAGAATGCAACAGCGCTGCACGCACACACAGAATGCAATATAGCTACACACACACTGCAGGGTACTTTTTCGCTAACACTGCGAGCTAAGCTATGAAAGCACAGTCTAATTTTTTCCCTATTCACTGCCAAGCCCGCAAAGCTTTACAGCATTTTTTTAATGCGTATAACTTTTCCATCCCCATCGCCTACGAGTTTTAAGCCGCCGTCAGCTCGCAACAGGTCCGGCCCCGCGCTCGGAGCCCCCGCCCGCCCCGCGGTGGTACCGGCGCCCGACCGGGGCCGCGTTCCGCCGCCGGCCACTCGGCGCTGGGCGCAGCCCCCGGGCTCAGCGCTGCTGAGG
>VYXF01008804.1:47905-178084 GCA_013397295.1 Polioptila caerulea
CCCTTACGTGCTCGGAAAACAGAATCACAGAATCAATTAGGTTGGAAAAGACCTCTAAAGTCGTCGAGTCCGACCTATCGCCGAACACCACCACGTCAACTAAACCGTGTCCCTTAGTGCCACGTCCAGGCTTTCCTGGAACGCCGCCGGGGGCGGTGTCTCCACTGCCTGCCCGGGCAGCCCATTCCAATGTCTAATGATCCATCCTGTAAGAAATTTTTCCTAATGTCCATCCTAAACNCCTGCGCAGTGCGGGCGGCGGGGCGGCGAGGCCCCGACCGGGGCGGGCACCCCGGGACGGACTTTGCTTTTGCGCCGGGAGTCGCGTCCCGCTCCGAACAGAGAGCATTCGTATAAAAGGGATGCTTCCCCCTCCCNCCGGGCAGCCCATTCCAATGTCTAATGATCCATCCTGTAAGAAATTTTTCCTAATGTCCATCCTAAACCTCCTCTGCAGCAGTTTAAGACTGTGTCCTCTCAGCTGCCTGGTCGAACATGTAGGTATCTATATACATATGTATATATATATGTATATGTACAACTTCGTCTTACACATATATATCTTGCCACCTGAATATCTACAGTGAAATATGATGCAGGTGCTTTACCTGTTGGCATACTCTGGCTTTAATTACTGTTCAAGTGCATTTAAAAATGCTGTCTTGGTTACAGGATAGGTAATGTTTTTCTAATTAACAAAGTAGAAACATGGGAGTAACATGAGAGAGATTGGAAGTAACATGAGGAAGATGTATGCGTAAAATTGCTTTTCTTTCCAATCACAAATAAACATTAATTGTGTTAAAGTAGGAAAAAAAAAAAAAAAGGAAACTGGCAGATGGAAAAAGAGCAATCACTCAAAGAATCACAGAATATCCTGAATTGGAAGGGACCCACAAAGATCATCAAAATCCAACTCCTGGCCATGCACAGGACAGCCCCAAGCATCACACAACAGCTGCGTGACTCATGTGCATCTGGAATTCAGGCTCCAGAGGCTTTCTTATCCTTATTCTACAACCTTAATAAGTCTTTTGAATGTACTAAACAGTTTTAACTAGAGTTATACCTCAGTAATGGCTGTGACCTCAAAACAAATCGTCCAAAGCATTCATTACTGTACAAAATAATTCTGAAAAAAACCTCCAGTGCCTTTAAAACAGATGTCATAATGAAGATACATGGTAGCATTCTTTACATGAAAGACACTAGAAACCTCAACAAGCAATGCGAAGTAGGCAAGAACAAGGCTTGACCTATCTTATTCTTGCTACCTAGAGCTGGATTCAACACTAAAGGACATAAGCTGTTTTTCCACATGTTATCAGAGCCAATACTGTTGGATATATCAGGGAAAATCTAAAACCTTTCAAATCTCTCCCAACAGTCTAATCAGAATGGAAAATTTTGCCCCCGAGGTGATGAGCATTGATTAAACTGGATGTGGTTTGGCTGCAGGGTATCAGTGACTCTTTCATAAGCAGGATGCAAACCAATGCCTTTCATCATTGCTGTGCCGTAGTTTCACCCCTTGCCCCTATCTCTTTTCCTGGTTATACAGACACATTAAAGTTATGTAGAACTCTTCTGAAATACCACGCCACTGAGGAAAATTACAGGTTTAAGTTTGGACATTCCCTGTTTTGCCAGGGAGACAGGCAGCCACTGGCCCAGCAGCCCTGCTGTGTCTCGCTCTGAGCTATTAACAGTAAGCAGCTGTGAATAACTCAGCACAGAGGGACTGTGCACTTACTTGGCCACTGAATACTTACTATCAGATTTCTTCTCCCTGAAATCAGCTCCAGTGGAACTGAAACATAAGATCAGCAAAAGATAGTATGGAGAAGCCATGGCATTTTTTCCCTTACTTCAGGCCCACTCTGGAAATGGATCAAGATGCCTCTTGTTTTCTAGGATGCTCCTGTTGTCCTTTAGCTTGGCACACTGAGACATGCAGCATGTTGCAGTCTGGATGTTTGGAAGCTACAAGTAGGATTTATCTACCGTTTTCACCTATAACATTGAAAGTAATTTAAGGTTTTCAATTTCAGAAATGTGGAAACATCATTAAAGTGTGTTATTGGTCTGGAATGTAATTTCACAAAAATGAGAATGCAGGATTGCTAAACTATTGTAAGTAATTTTATTAAATCATTTAAATTAAACCATACTGTAAAATCTGAGAATCAGACTGGCTTGTTCTCGATTGTTGTCAGCAATGATGACCTTGTAGGTTAAATTACCTTTTTTAACAGAATCAGGTAGGTTGCTAAATTTATCCTGTAGTGGTACCTATGCAATGCTGCTGAAAATGAATGTGATTTCATACATTTCAGACCTAATTTGGAGTAGTATACAGGCTCTATAGAAGGCTGGCTCAACTCTTTCAGAGACCATTATTAAATTTGGTTTTTAGTTATTATTTTTCAAATAA
Organism: Polioptila caerulea; assembly: GCA_013397295.1. NCBI lineage: Eukaryota > Metazoa > Chordata > Aves > Passeriformes > Certhiidae > Polioptila > Polioptila caerulea. Next base: position 50,340 of record VYXF01008804.1, read on the forward strand.
TTTGAGATTGGACTGTTCCCAGAAGTTACTACTGGAGGTCTATAAAAGCCCCTGCTGAACAAACCGTGCAGATCTCCTGTCTCTATCTCATAGCACATCCCATTAAGACAATGTGTATGTGATTCCAGGAAATCTAAATCCTAACCTAACCTTTTCAGTTACTGGATGTCCTTAAAATACAGCCTTGCTACAAGGTGCCAGGAAGAATCAGAACAAACCTTTCTTTAGGGGAAGATGTGGGCAATATTTGGTATGTTTGCTTTTGCACATCAGAAAGATTCAAGAGTCATTTACTCAAAAAAGATTACTTTGGTTTTTTGTCTTGCTCACATATATTCAATAAAATCTTCTTTAATACTTTACCTACTTTGCCTATATTTAAGGTCGATGAAAAACAGCTTACAGCTCAGTGTAAACTGCTTTACAATGAAAATGGAAATTGTATTTTAAAATATTATTTGATTAAAATGAAAGCAAGGACTTTGCTCTTAAAAAAACAATCAAACTTTGAAGGAATTATGTTCTTCTCAAAAAAAATAATGAATTAGTGTCAGATTAGAAAATGCTATATGAAGACAAAGAAAAGATGTAATATTTCAGGAATCAGAACACTACTGTAAGAAGAAAAACATCAGTGTTGTGACTCAGCTACGTTTCTTATATAAAAAACTAGGCACAGTAGAAACCTGGAAGAGGGTACAGCAGAAGTGAGTACGGATATTTTGATTAAACAGTCTCAAAGGCAATTAGAATATATTACTGGAGTGCACCCTTTAAACCCTGCCTTATAGGGAATGAAAACAGCCAAGGGTTTTTAGAATACCAGACTGCTGCAGGTATTGTTATTCAGGGAAAAAAATACAGGAATGTTAAAATCCTGGACATACATTCTTTGCTGTGTATTTTAAGTACCCTGTGCTACTAGATACTTCCTACAGTGACTTCCCACTGTCACCCATTTCAGCTCAGGGGCCACAATGAAGGAAGAATTAATTCCTTACTGGTTTGTTGAGTTTTTTCCCACTAAGGTAACTCAGGATCAGAGCAGCCAGAACCACAGTGGGTCCTGGCCAGTTGAGGAGGCTGCTGGGAGACCATTAGGGATTGCTGAGCATACAGGTCATGCCAGTGAATCTCCCCTTTTCCTTCTGCTGAGTGTTCATCTCTCGCTCCAGTGATGGTAAAGCTGTGCTGCCCCTCAGACTGCTTCCAGCATAAAGACATCCTGGGACCTTCTGCTCATTAAAGTTTCTGAAGTATTTTTAGCTGAGAAGAAGTGTAAATCCAATTTCAATTCATAAACTTGTATTCTGTTTGTCTGAATTCATCTGCAAATTCATTTAGACTGGTTATACATTCTATTCCCTGCTGTGAACTGGGATGTTTTGTTGGCTGCTGTTAAGCTTCAGAAAAGCTGCACTGTTTCACCCTAGAAATGGCTGAATTCTGTTATACCCTGCAGAGGATGGGAGGACTGGGAGTGCTTCACTCCTTCCCTGCCCCAACCCTTTTAACCATCACTGGCAGCTGCTAAGCCCACAATGGCAGCCCCTTTTGTCTCCATGCTCCCTAACTCCCCCAGAGGACAAAAATCAACCAACACAGAGGGCATTCACTGCTGACCTCAGAGACTGTTGATACAGTTTGCTGGCATATCTGCTAAGCAAAAAACCTCTATTTAAGCATGAAAAACGATATGCAAGTGAAAGAGTACTTCATGTTGTTATTTGCTTAGGTGAGTCTTGAGAACAGGGCACTCGCCTTAAAGCCAAGGTCCTGCTCTCTTGTTAAGCTGGCCCCTCTTAGCTAAACCTACTTTCTTTCCCTGAAACTCAGTAAAACAGAAATTTTTATAAAACACTTTATAGTCCACATGTGGTAAGTTCTATGCAAGCCACACGTTATAAAAGCAAATGTGGTTTAGAAAAATGACTGTGGCTACATTCTCCCCAAAAAATAATTTCTGGCTAGTTCAAGCCTCTGGATTTCCCAGTATCTGCAGATTGTGAGACTCCTCTGCTTACTGACTGTTGCTATTTTTGTTTTCTAATGAATTCAACATTCTGGCAACTCGATCTGGAACATTTACAGGAGATAGATATGGTGTTCTGAGAAAACTGCTGTGATGTTTCAGTTTGTGGGGATTTCCTGCTTTTGCTGGGAAAGTCCCCAAGGTGTTAAAAGTCCTTTTCCTTGCCCAGGAGAAGAAAAAAGTAGAATCTTCGGTCTTCAGATATCTTTTATTATTGTTTATTATAGCTTATCTAGAACACTGTTCTCTCTGTCCTGCCGAGGTCTTTTCAGCACGACAGTTCGAGGCTATTCTCCGCCCGAGAGGCGGTGGTTTATCTTTTATACTAAAAACTACGTATACCTTATTTACAATTATTTTCCAATATCTATCATCTACGTTAGACAATGTGTATTCTACTCAAACCAATCACAAGTGCCACCACCACAGCAGGATCATGGAGGAGATGAAGAAGAAGGAAGAAGCCTAAAAACCATGCGGTTCCTCCATCTTGGCTTCACCCACCCCCATGTACTAAAACCCAAAATCTACTTTTCCACCCTGTGACAATCTTATTATTATTCTATTTAAATTTGTGAGACTTGTATTTTTTCTTTTAAAGCTGGTAATCTCTCCCATGGGCTAAAATCCAAATCACAGGTGTTTTGGGCTTGTTGCCAGGGCTTCTGAGCCCTCTGGGCCTTCTGCACAGGTCCCTGAGCCCCTAGAGCAGTCAAGGACAAGCTCTGGTTTCCCACATCAGTTGGGGAATTTCAATTTTTTTTTAATTCATTTACTACTGTCTAAGACGCATGAGAGTGGAAGACTGCACTACCTGTTCTTAACAAAAAAACCCCAAAGACTTTATTATCCTGCTGTAATTGCTACATAATGAACTGTAACATAAAAACAAAGATGAGGTCTTAGTATAATCTGATTAATAATGTATCACTTATAAAGCACTGTGAATAAACATTAGGCCACCAGTCTGAAAGAACAGCAGAAAGTTAAACCATCCTTTCTGTGTTTGCTTGCTGAATGTATGGAATTACTCCAGCATTGATATATTTATTGCACTTTTACATTCAAATGCATCTTTATTTACATTGGCTTTCATTTCATGTTTCCTGCTTGTGTTTAGAATTTCTGATGTATTAGTAGAATCTTGCTATAGAGCAGTACTCAAATTTACTGTCAAAGAGTAGCTGAGCTCTTCATAACAAACTAGTGATTTGATTGAGTTACTTAAGATGCAAATTCTTCTATGTGTGTTCTTACTTTGACTGTGCTTCTGCTTTACTCCACCATTAATGTTGAAGTAAAAAAATCTATCTGTGCATGGAAAAATTTATATAAAAGGAAATAATCTCTGTTTTTTGTAAAAATATCAGTCTTGAATACAAAGTATTTTTCAAAATACTGGGTTTGTGCTATTTGCATGCCTTTAGCATAAAGCAATTGATGCTTTTCCCATGATCAAGAAAAATAAACGTCAGAATTAATTTTAAAAAAAATTAATCTCATTATTTTTACACCGTAGATGCAACAGAGGGATAGGAGATGCAGCTTGCATTAAAAATAAGGGCAGGAACAAAAATCTACACCATGCTTGGTGTGACAGCATGTGTGGTAGATTTGCACTGTGGAGGCACATCAACCACTTGTTCAGTATTTGCAGAAATGGGCAGTTGTCTAGAAAACACATAGATGCATATCAAGGCCAGCTACAGTGTACATGAGCACCAAAAGCAAAGGCCTGTCCCAGAGGCAGAAGGAGCTGAGAAGTCTAGAAACTGTGTCCTGGCAAGAATATGCAGTGCAACAGGCAAGGCTGCAGGATCAGCAGGGGTTGAACATCAAGGTGTTTTTGGAGGGCAGACTTTTCCATTAGAATCTGCTGTACTTGGAAAGGAATTAGTTTTCAAAGAGTTGGTATTCTTGTTCCTATTGCCAGGAATGAAAATAGCTGGATTGCTTTTTAATGTATTGCAGTTATTTGGATGGGGGGTAAGATTTTGTGCAAGGAGGTCCTGGTTGTGTCACCTCTGCTTCTCTGGTAAAACCTAACCAGAACAATTCAGAGGCAGAGTGAGCAAAGCTGTCTGCCTTTTGCAGGCAGGACTGGATGCCAAGGCAACTTTTTATTCCCTGTCCTTTTGCCAGATGTAGTTGGAACCACCAACATCAAATCCACTGAGCAAAACAATTCACTGCAGTTGCGAGTGTTAGAAACTGCTTCACAAATCTTACAGCTTATTTTGTAATACAGAGGAAAGAGAGAAGGAAAGGGTATTCCAGCAGGACTCAAAGTGTCAAACTACCAAACTACAATCAGAGAATTTCAAAAGTTTTCATCTTTCTCAAGGTTTCCCTGTATATGTAGCAGCTATTTCTCCCATTTTCCAGGCCCAGACCAAAAACTCAGAGTTTTCAAGTGTAAAAACAGAACCCAAACTTCCCAAGACCCATACTGGATTATAACTCAGTTTTTCAGCTTCACCTGTTCTTGTTTTTACTATGGAAAAATTCATTCTTATGAGCTTTCCAAGTAACAAACAATACCTTTTTTAAACTGCAATGCAAAAGTAGTTGATTTTTATGCTGGACTGCAGCCATGCATGTAATTGAGCTCTTTCAAAGCAACCAGTCAAAGGGGAGTTAATGACCTCTACACTTGCTAACAGGAAACAAAATTTAAAAGATGAAATCTGATGCAGATGAGTATTCATCAGACTTATTTTAAATCTTTGTGTTTAATCCTAAATTCCACATTAAACCATAATTTCAAAATTTAGTAGATTACATGTGCCTAATCCATATCTCACCTATTATTAAAATACATTTTCTAACTGAATATGATGTGGTTATTCTTGATTAATTTCACTGTTGCATGTCAGAGGGGAGTTTTGCATGGTGTATTTCTTTAGCTCAGCAAGCTGGCATGAAATGTTCTTCCAATAGGAAGAGGGGAGATCATAAAATCTGACTGTTTTAGATGAACAGATAGATAAAAGGTACCATGTTACTTAACTGCCACCTTTAAATGATAATTCAAAGAGCAGGATCAAACATTAGGGCAGAGGTGAGGAAAGTGGAACACCTGCTTACATTACTCACATGCATGTTCCATTCAAGTCTCTTCCAAGCTTTGGCAAAGAAGATCAATTTTGATTCCCATAGGCTCTGTTAGGAAGAATGTGATGCAGCATCTCCCTGCCAAAACCAGAAAGAAAACTACACATAAATAGTTTTATTTTTACTTTAGAGGCTTTTATCAGAATTTTTCCAAATACTGAAGCCAAAAATGTAGTCATCCCATCTCCTGGGAATCAAAATGAAAAGGAAGTAGACACCTAAGAGTCTTTCCAAGTCCCCAAGAGTAAATTAGTTCTTGTTTGCTAAAACACAGGGATAAGTAAAACCAGCAGTGGAATGACACCTGGAAATATGAATTCTAGCCTAAAACATTACTTCTAGATTAACAAGAAACAGTTATTCCAGTGTAATTTTTTTTTTTTTTTTTGCATGTTCAGAAACCCTGCAGTGAATGTGTTTTACTTCTTCTCATAACAAAATCTTGTAGCTATTTTGTGTGTTATTTTTTGGACACAATCTGAAATTCTTGTCTTTTCATAAAGGAAAACCTTCTCAAAAGATTTTTGTCCAAGAAGTCCAGGAAGAAAAAGAAAGTTTACTTCTCTTTAGGCAGTTTAGGAAAATATTTCCTGATTATCTGAGACTGGCTGTGGTAGGAACAGGTAGGACAAACACCAAAGAAACATGAGATGTCTCTTCCCCAAATTCTTGTCTCTTTGAGTTAACCATATATTTTTATGCCTTTTATTTAATGGTGCAGGTCTTTGGCTGCAGAGGGCCTGTAATATGTACATGCTTTGAGAGCTGCTCATTAATTGCATTTCAGTTACCTTCTCTATGCAAATTTCTATCTACTCTGGTATAATTCAGCAATGCTCAGTGCTAACAACATTGTTTCTGTGTTTTGGAGGAAAGTGGCTTCTTTTGCCACTTTAGGGTTTATTTGTGTTTTTTTCACTCACAACAGATCCAAAACTCCTAATCTAGGATGACGCTCAGTAACCTAAATGCTGAGAAATACCCTCCTGTACATTTCTCTGCTTCTTCCACTACACTAAATTTGCCAGTCTTGAAGCTGGGAAAAAAAAAAAAAAAGCAGGACTAGTTATAAAATTCCAACCCATGATACAATACCTTGCCTCATAACCCACATTAGGGATCAAAATTAAAAGCTTTTACCTTTAATGGTGGGGAACTGCTCATGCCTCCTATGAGTGTGAACAGAGTTTTCCTGTCTAGCCTTATAGGTAGCTTCATAGATAAGAACTATCTATGACCTGTATATTTAATTTGTTTTCACTAAGAACTTGGTTTTATTTGTTTTGGTACCTTTGCCACTCAATGTCTGTACTTCTAGCGAGCAGACCCTCTTATCTGGCAGTGCACTGCAAGGTTCCTCATGCAATCAAAACATCTGGATTTTATTGATTTGTCTTGTAGGACAAGAGGATTTTGCTGGGAAAAGATGAAGAGAATCAGCTTTAACGGATGTTAGCTGGAGCCATGCATTTGAGCCTTCCATCAAAATATTTAATTCACGTTGTCATTTTATACCTCTTTTGAAAATTAAATCCTTTCCATGTGTCTCTGTTCCTTAAGTTGCTTAAGTCAGGAGAAAAAAACTTATGAGTAGCAATTAAACAGAGATGTATTTTTCTACTTCTGTAAGGTTTGTGGAAAATGATGTTTAGATCTGCCTTCTAAATTTGCTTTTGCTCTATATAACTACTGAATTGTAGGACTACAAAACAAGGTATTTTATTAGCCAATGATTTGGGAAAAGAACATGTACTGAGGTATCTGACATTGCCCAGTTTGCAGATGCCACTTAAAAAAATAATTTGAAATGATATATTGGAAGAGGTGACCTTCCCTTCATTTGGAAGAGACTGTGTCACGATTTCTTTAGTGGCATGGCTGTGATTTTATCATTTGTTTCCTTGAACCAGCTATATATTTACAAGTGAGGGATTTTCTCCATGTAATTAGCAAAACAAAACAAAAACTAACAAACAAAAAAGCCCCCGAAAACCAAACCAAACCAACCAAACAACCAAACAACCAACCAAAAAAACTACCAAGAACCTGCCAAATTAACACTGGCATTTTTTTTTTTCCTTTCCCCCTCACCCCACTGAGTGTCCCATTTGGCTAAAATCACATTCGACAATAAATGGCATAGTTTATTAAATTGTTTACAGCTGGTACAGTCAAATCTAGAAAGCTGTTAAAATAGGTATTATTGGGGAACTAGATTATGTTGATTTTAATGTGGAAAAAAAAAGAGATATGAAAGAAAATGAAATGCAGAAAAAGGAGTAAAATGCTGCCCGTAAATTAGAGATCATTATATCTGCTTTCCCTCTGTCTCTTCCTCATTACTAAGGAATGGGTGGATATATTTGCGTTTCTTAAGAATCCACAGACCTAGGATACTACTGTAGGAAACTATAGGTGAAATGAAAGCTTTGCTTTTATTGCTGGATGAAAAGATAAACATATGTCTTCTTTCTTCTCATATTTGAAGAATGTCTTCTGAATTCAGCTGCAGAAATACACGATTATTAGATTTTAGATAAATCCCCTTGCAGTAAAACTGTTCAGTAACATAAAATATTACAGTACAAAGAGAAAATATATGGACAAGTGGCAGCAGATGAGGAAAGGAAAACTAAGAAGTGGTCACTAAGACCACACAGAGCTTTAAAGGAATTCAAAGCTGAAATAGCTGACCAGTACTGAGATTAGAGAGTGCCATGTTTAACTAAAGTGTTCCAAGAGAGAATCAGAAAACAAGAAGCCTGTCAGCCTGATAGCTATCCAAAACAAAGAGGTGGAAGCTGTAATATAGAACAGTGGGCATCTGGATAAATATGACTTATCTGGAAAGAGTTAAAAAGGTTTTCATAAAAGGAAGTCCTGCCTCACAAACATAAGGCAGTTCTTTGAGGGGATCAAAAAACACGTGGATAAGGGTGATCTGATTGATCTTGGATTTACAAAAGGCTTTCAACAAATTCCTTCAGCAAAGGCTTTTAAACAAACTAAGCAGCCATACCATAGCATGGCTTAGAAGTATAAGGTGATACACATTGGGGAAAAAAACATTAACTCATGTATAAAACTATGTGCTTTGAACCAAGCAGCATCAGACAAGATTTCAAGATTTTGAAAGGTAATTCCAGGAACATATTAACTCTGCAGTGTCTGAAAAAGCAAATTAGGTGTTAGCAGTGTTTGGGTTAGCAACTAGAGAACAAAATGGATATCATCATGTTATTGCAAAAATCCCAACTTTGTCTGCTCCCTGAAGGCTGTGTGGTGTTGCAGATCCTCATTTCAAAAAGGACTTAGAACTAGAGAGGGTGTAGAGAAAGAAAATGAGGAGAATGAAAGGTGTGAGATGGCTTCTCTCTAAAGAATAATTAATTATTCTATTCTCTGAAAAAAGGTGGTTATGCAAAAGGTCTGTAAAAAAAGTGTCTGTTAAGTGTGCCTAGGGATTGCTTGGTCACAGTTTCCCTTGATCCAAGGGACATCAAATGAATCTGTAAGATCCAGATTCAAGGCAGAGAAGGTGACTTTTTTATGTCATCATTTGGTTAAGAATGATTCCTGCACTAAGCTACAGATAGAAGTTATGTGGACTCAAGAGGAAACAACATGCAAAAGTTCATGGAAGAGAAATTCCTGTTACAAAGCACAGAGCTGCCACATCCAGCTGAGGAAGTCTTTGGGTGGAGGCTGCCTGGGGAGAGAAATGCACCATTTTCCATGTTCCATTTTCCATCTATTATCAGATACAACATTTCAGGATAGATAGTCTCACTCTGGCTGTTCTCCAAGTATGGCTATTTCTACCTTATCTCAGGTCATCCAGGCTGTTCTGCTGGATTTTTTTGACTGGCAGTTCTTGAAAGAAGGTGAGCAAGGGCAGGTTTGATCTGGAAATCTTCTAATACAGATCTTGTCGCACAAGATCAGACTGAAGCCAAAGCTTTTCCTGTATTTGGGCACAGATAGATATTGAGTGAGTTCTGCCATTTATCATTTTCCCTGTTTATAGGATTGTTTGTGACCTGAAAATTTTATCACTTGTTGCTTAAAACTGGATCTTTGGGTTTCAGTGAAACAATGGAGATGGTGGCAGTGGTTAAATGGCTGTAGTTGCCATTAGCTTGAAATTTTTCAGCGTATTTTGAAAATAATGTCAGAATTGATGCAATTTATTTAAGATCTAGAAATTACAGTGACCAAAAAGTCATAAACTCCATTATGGACTCCACTTTTATCTTGATGTCCAGTTTCTGACCAGCATTTAGAAATCCCAAAGGATGCAAGAGTGTTCAAAAGGATATGAGTTATATTAAAAAGCAAAACATGCTGCAGCACAAGCATTTGAGAAATTCATATAAAGCAACTGGAAATTGTTAAGGCCTATGGAATGTTCTTTTTGAGATTAGGACTAGGAAGCTTTTCCCCATCATGGGAGTACTTTAGTTACAGACTTCAAATTGTTTCCTTACTGCAGAGCAAACAAGAAATTAGCAATTGTTTGAAATTGTCGTTATAAAAGTCCCTCAACAGGTTGACAAGACAAAAGTTATTTCCCCTACTTTTTTTCTCCTGTCAGGATCACAACTCTTGTCAGATCAAACAAGGAGTCCTATATCACTTTAAATGTACCAGGTTAAAATATGCCCAAAGCTTTGCCATACACCAAAATCAAACAGGTAATTTTTTTCAGCTGAGCAATCACTAATCAAAGTTGTTCTGTTCTAATATTTTACACAGCTCAGTTACATGGTCAAAAGTGACAGAAACATCTGTATCTAGTACAAATCCCATCACGTGTGACCATCTAAATTTAATTCAATTTCTCCAATAAGTATATGAAGAAATTCAGAAACAGACATCAGATTTGATTATTCCTTTTTACCAAAACAATAAGAGACTAACACAAGCTCAAAACACTCTCACAGTAATTAAGCATTTCATCCCAAATGTGTAACATTTGAAGGACTAATCATTATGTGATAAATTCTGCCAAAACAGATGTTTATTTTTTTTATTTAACAGAGTGTCATGGAGCATTTGTTGCAGCTGTATCCTGAAGAATTTTATTGCTGTAAAACCTATAAAAGTTTACATCATTAGGTAAAAAAGAGAATTTTGTCGAAAGAAAGATTCTGTCTAGAGAAAGCCTAAAAATCTGTCTGCTACAGCAATGCATCAACACTGCAGAAGATAATAAGCAGTTAGCCACCTTGAACTATTTCAAATGAGGTGGCTGCCCTCAGAGGTTGTCCAGCAAAGTCCCTTAAAAGGCCATTTCCTTTCCTAATATGGCTTCTCTGATGGTGTTTTCCTTAAGTATTTAATTATATGGCAACCTGTGCTTGGTTTGCTTCTCTGGAGCTACTGATTTGTAGTCAATAAAGCAACTCCTACTAAATGCTGTTATTGAGAGAGTGACATTTTCCTCTGTTTGATTAGGGATCTTCTCTCCACCGAGGCTTTGTGTTACCTTAGTGTCTTAGAGGACTAATGAAGGACTCAAGCTCCTAAAAGCCTATCTACTTTTTTCCAGACAGATTATTTCAGTTTGACAGAAGATCTTGATTCTACCTAGATATTTTGCCTTTCAAGCATCACTCCAGGGGTCACTTAATTGACAGATGCACTGGATAGGTTTGAACCCTCAGTGGTAACCTGCTAATTAGATGCAAAGTCATGTAATTTAAATGAGGAGTGTTTCCTGTGGCCCAAGCATCTCTGACAGCTTAGAATCCACCAAGCTGAAACACTTCAGAGAGGGACCTCAGTGAATTTATATGGAGAGAATCTAATGTCCCAGTACCCTGGTCTCAAAGCAAAAAGTGTTTCTTTAAGAAACTTGTCCAGACATTAAAGATGGGTCACCTGCTGAGCACTATCCTTTAGAACCAGCTCAGTTCAAGATACAATGTGATTTAAACCAGGCTGTCTGGTTTTGGGCTGAGGTGAGTAGGAGATAATGCTGTCAGTTGTTAATATTCAGCTGGAGGAATATTCATCCCATGCTGAAGGACAGTCATGTCTTAAACCATCCCAATGAATTTCTCTTGGGTGTTTTTTTGGTGCTTATAGTAAGGATCCCCTTTAATGGCACAATGCAAACCATCCATTGATAGCATCTGTAGAGGGATCTGATACTTCATTTCACTAACTCTCTTCCCCTCTCTGGTAGGAAAGGCAGCAGGCTGCATAAGAACAGATATTATTAACAGGTATTATTATGATCCAATAATAATTCAGCTCATTGATAAATCGCAGCACACCTTAAACTATACTGAGGGAGGTCAGAGAGAACTAAAAAGGGAAGCAATTCCATGACAGGGAAATCATAAAGCTTTTTTTTTTTTTTTGCTTACATGGTTGCAGTGCTGTGGAGAGTGCATGCAGAGTAGAGATGAAAATCCGAAAGCCAGTTCACACTAAGTGCGGCAGTTATTCAGAGGATGTACATGCTGCTTCACCTGATGTTCTGCTTGCTTTGTTTGCAGTAAAAATGCAAGAAGTGGGTAAAATAGAGCTTAAAATGTCTGGCACCATTTACTAAAGTAAACTTATTTCCCAAATTGTACAGGGAAATGTACACTTCTTTTTGCTGTTGTTTTGATTTAGCTGACAGGAGAGTCACGTTTAAAGCCAGCCCTCTCTGCCTCACAACCGAGTCTCTTTGTGTGCATTCCCTCAAGTTCCAAGTTCACTTACTTCACTTTGAAGGTGGGCTGAGCACCGGAATCTGACGAAAGAGTGGGCTGTGCCCTCCATGCGAGGGAGATTTCCATTCCCCTCAATGACTACATTTGCTCCTGCAGTACACAGCAGCAGCAACAGTGTGGTGCTCTGGGTCTCTGGCTCTGCTCGGCAGACGAACCTCCAGCTCTCTCAACATCTGCAAGCCAAGCTTTAATGTTCTCCTGTGTGTGAATGCTGCCCAACTGCGCCAGGAAAATGGGCACAGGGGATTATCTCTGCATTGCTATGAGTGGAGGGGCGCCGTGGGGCTTCAGGCTGCAAGGGGGCAAGGAGCAGAGGCAGCCTTTGCAAATCGCCAAGGTAGGAGCATGACAGACAGAGAGATGTTGTTGGAGTTCTGTGGACACGGATGACAGGACCACTTTGCTTAAATCCATCCTGCTACCAGGGAAATGGTGTGGATCTCGTTGTGATGCTTGTTTGGATTCGCTAATGTGTTTTGCAGAGATTCTACAGGTGCCGATTCAGTTAGTTTCAGTAAAAAAGGATTACTACTTTTTGGTAGCTTGTAAGTGTTGCAAAATTTTTGTTAGATGCTGAATGTTTTGCTTGTGACATGATGTGTGCCTTTCAGCTCCTGTTTGCTTCTCTCTTTGGCTTTGAGTGCACTCGACACACTGTAAAACTCAATCTCATATTAGGAAATGCTGCTTCAGTCATCTATTTATGATAGTTTTTCTACTCTGGTCATAGATTAAATACAGCTTTATAATGAGAAAATGTTCTTACTATTTTGGGAATCCTGGAAAGTGTTACACTGACTTATCTCTGGGTTTGGAAAGTTATCCAGTCTTAGAAGCAGCTATAATAGATGCCAAACGTTCCCTCTTATATTTCATGAGCCATGCTGAAAGTTACTGGACACTTTATAAATTATCTGCACGTATAGAAGGAGGGCAAGACAGACAGTAGAAATTGACAATAAAAATAGAAACTGGTAGTCCCAAGTTGCAGAAATAATATTTCAACAGTAGTTTTGTAAAAAATCAGTGCTCACTCCAGTGCAACAATGAAGATTTGTCACGGTTATTAAGTCTTATGTAACTGTATGGACCTGCATTCTGTTCCCTTAGAAAAGAGGGACACATTTTGTCCAGAACTCTGAGCTCAGCAAGATACCACTGGCTGAAACGGTACAGGACTGATCATCATCCCATGAACTCTGCCTAGTTAAACTGAGGGAGAGAGTTTAAAATGTATCTTATCTCCTTCCAGTATCTTGATAATGCAGTACACTGAGTGTGTTCGTTTTACTTTGATATAGTATTTTACATCAGTAGTTCAGTATTTAGGCTGTAACTTTCTCAAACTGTCAATACACTTGTTTATTAGTTAACTTTAATTTACTTTATCAGTTAGCTTTTTCACAAACAGCAGAAACCATAAATCTAGTTCATTTTTTTAGGAGAAGGTCCTTTTGTCTTCTCTGTCAAGAAAAGAACACCCTTCACTATTCTTCCCACTTATTTCCAGCCTGTCTTATTAACCATATCCAGTAACAGAACTGTGATTTATTGAGGGTCTGAATAATTTTTCTCATTCCTGTTAAGTTTTTTGTTTGTTTTTCTATGTTTTGCAAAACTTGGAACACATTCACTTTTTTCCTGCCGATGGGCAACTGTTGCTGTGCAAGTAAAGCCTCTGATAACAGACGGCAGTGGACTCCCGCCATCTAGTGAAAACTTGTAGCTAGAACTTTAAAAACGGTGAGCAACGGTAAAAGGCAAGTGGCCTGGATTACATTGAATCAAAAGTAAAACCCACAAGATTCTGACTAAACTTTCGTTTTCCTGATAAAAATGGTCTATTCAAGGGTGATTGTTTTTTTGGTTTTTTTTCATGTTCACATCCTAGACTGGGACACTGAAGTCTGGGTTCTGTTTTAGAACTAAAGGTTGGGACTTAAGATAGTTGTACCTTACTTCTAACTAATTTTCAGTAATACACAGTATTTTCTATTGGGAAAATCCCCAGGAAAAAATACTTACATTTAGAAAAATAATAATATGTATTTTTAGGAAAAAACTGACAGGTACAAGTTTGTTTCCCTGTAAATGAAATGAGAGGCTCCAGAGGGGTTGCTTACCTGTGTTAGAGCAGAGGGAAGGGCACTCAGGTTCTGGTCATGAGTGGAGAAGTGATTGTGATATAGATATAAAGGGGAGAGGGATATGAAATGAAGGGAAATAAGATAATCCGTTAAAATAAGTTGGGACACAAAATTCCCAAATTCACACTTACCTACTCTTTGATAAAGGAAACATATTGTTTTTAAAGGTGATTGAATAAGTCACTTCAGCTCACTGCCAGAAGCAGCTTTTACCAATTTGTTTTATGCCTTTTAAAATGGTTTTATTGCATTTATAAAGAATATGTAAACCATCCCCCCCTCTGCCTAGCTCCTAAAGCATATATTCAAGTAGTATTCACACTAAAATCCATGAAAGTTTTGCCTGGAGTATAAATTATTGTCTTCCATTACCATGCAAAGTGTTCATGGAGAGATAAAGACAAACCTTTTACAAAAAAATATCTCGGTACTTTTTCACAAGTACTTTTGCAGATAAAACAGGCAATTTTCATCAGCAAATAATTGTATAATCACTAAATTAGATTCAAGACCTTTCAGTAATTTGTCAGTATGGGATTGCAACAAACAGATTTTTCCAAAGTATGAGAATGTATCATTCTGCTTGTCTATTTTAAACCCTTGTTCAACACATAAATTTGACTCATTTTCTGTAGAGGCATAAGAAGTATTTTAAAATTCTCCTCCTCTAAACCCTGGCTCTGTACACCAACATACTTTGTGAAGTCCAATAATGTTGCAAATACCTAATAAAAACTTATTTTCAGTTAAAAAGAATTTGCGTATTTTATATACTGTCCCAATAAGGGCTTTAAAATACAGTATTTTAAATGTTATGTCCAAAGACACACTGTGCTAAGAAAGTTATCTAATAAATGGGTGTTATTTAAAAAAAAAAAGTTTAATCATGAGTCCAAAGCTAAGGAAAACAGTGGTTGTGTGTGCACTAAACCATGTCAGTGCTATGCTGTATGATGGCTTTCCCAAAGCAGGAGATGGGAAATCTCAGTGTAACTGTGACCCTAGAAGGATAAGTATTCAAGATATATAAAAACTAAGCAATATATGATGTCCTTTCCATTTTACCATGAAATATATGAAAGAACATTTAAAAAATTAATATAATTGTGTTTTTTTTCTTGAAAATTCCTTTGCAGATTTTAATTTAAAATATAGACAAAATAATGGCTGATTTTCTGAACTAGCATTTGAAAGAAAGTCCTGTGACTTTTTTATTAATACTTAACAATAGTTAACAGTAAAGTTATATCCTTTAAGAAGCATCTTTTCTGCAACAGGTAATTTAATGGAATTGTCCTATAGGTGATTTAGATTTATATTCAAATGCAATGTGACTCTATTAAATTATCTTTGCAAGAGAGGTACATTATTTTCAGCATATTTGTTATCTGCACCAAGCAGGAATTTGATGAACTTGTTGTTTGTATCTGTCAAAGTCTTGGTAATTCAAGTTTGGGAACTTAACCAAATAGTTCTAATATTTAAGGGAGGCAAGTTACATGACTCAGACATATAAGGATTTCCAACGAAATCCAGATTAGTATCCTAAAACTAAAAATGAACAAATGAAAAGTAAAATGAAGGAGACTTCTGCTACTCCTTCCCAAATTGTAGCTTTACTATGCTTTGGCTTAGCAATGACACATGACAACTGGCTGCCTGGTCATTTTAGACTTGTGCCCTTGTCCGTCAACATGCTCAGATTTCAAGTCTCAGTTTCATCATTTTGGATTAATTGGAACCTGAAACAGCAAGTGAAACTCAAAGACTTGGAAACAACCTGAACCAAGAGTGTGAAAAGTGGTGTCTGACTATGATTACTTAATACTGGATGTAAACAGAGGTAGGCTGTGTTGTGGTAGTTTGGCTTTTTCTCTGTGTTTGCCCAAAATACTTGACACATACAGAACAACCCCAAGAGGTTTTCATCAAGTTGACCTCCGCACTTTGTCTAGCAGAAGAAAAATAAGGGCTGAGACATGTTAGCACAGTTATGCTTTGGATCCCGAGGTAAGGCAAAACACGCCACTGCCACATATGAATGTGTAACGCATACATTAGCAAAGAGTTGGTCTAGCCACAAAAGACATCATGGTTGCTGGGTTGAAGGAAACATTTTAAAGTTGTTTTCATGCTCTTACACTGTCACCCCTGGCAAATGCTGACACTTGCAGGCAGGTAAATGAGGTTAGTGAGAGCAGGATCTTCCTCTCCACCGCTGTTTGGAACTGCAGTTCTCAGCGAGCTGAGTGAGAGCTCAGCACTGGGCTGACACGACCCTGCTGAAACTGCCTCATTTGTATCACTTGACATTTCAAGCAGGATTCGAACACAACTTTATGCAATAACAATCAGCAGAACAAGCCATGTTTAAAAAGTGATAGTTGAACTTTGGCAGAAAAGGAGGGGAGTTTAGGATCAACCTACATGATTTTAAACACAACTTGCCTTACTTGGCCTGTATTTAAAACTGTTTGTTTAAATTTGCTGGCTAATACATTTCCAAACATAGTTTGTTTTTGCAGCCCAGACAGACTCTCATTCTCAAATTCACCCTTCAGACCATCAGACACAGCTGGTATTTGCTGATATTCAGAAACCCCTGTAAGGCATATTTACATAATCTTTCATACAAGGAGTTACATGGCAGAATGTGGGTTTATGTATCTTTTCTGGAGAGGATTTTGACTGTGTTACAAGCCTTGACCCAATTTAATAACCAACACATTTTTTACACGTGTTTAGATGACATAGTTCAGCTTTTATTTAAGTAAATTATGAAACTTCCATTGGCAGACTGGAAGAAACTGGGCTTTATGGAGCTTAAGTTAATTTATTTTGCAAAACAGAGGAACAAAATAAGGTTTCCCAAATCTAGCTAAAATAGACCACTGCTAAATAACTCTGTTCTGAATAATCTGCCAGTGCTAGTTGGAAAAATAATGAAGAAAAAAATTCATACACCTTAACCACATAGGGTTTACATGCTCTTCTAAAGGTTAGGGCTCTGTGTTCCCTACTTCGTAGCTTTTGCATTCCAGCCATTGTGCCAGTGGAAATGTTTAGCACTGGAGTCCCATCTAGTTGTTTAAAAGCTGCAGGCTGAACTAGCACATGAGTGTATACCCTGTTTTGGATATACAGGACTACATACCAAGCTGGTTTTGGCATGCTTCCCACAGTATTTAGGCAAACACAAGCATGTTTTGGATACATGGTATTATTCATTTGTGCTTATTTCCAACTGATGTTTTTCCAACTCTCATGCTAGGCAAGTTTTCAATGGAATAGAATGAACACCATAATTCACGCTGATTTAAACTAAACAAATTTAAAAACCCAAGCAGTGTATTCCTACTAAATTAGATTAGCTGCTTTGTATAGAGCTCTGCTTCATTTTGTAGTTTCTTTGCTGGAAACATTTAAAATACACTGCTAGACATTATTCCTTGTCATTGTTCTGTATTTTCTGCCATTGCAGAATGTGCAATTGCAATTGTGAATGTAAGAGTAAGATTTCTGGCCAAGTTCATATTAAAATATCACAACAGGAAATGTTATTTACAGAGTCCTCCAGTACTGTGTCACACTGTTTAAGAGGACACAGCTAACAATTTATGCATATCATAGAAGGCTTTTATTTCAAATGCAGAACTCAGTGTTCTTCCTATTTGCAGCAGAAATATTTAGAGCAAAGATTACTTTAAGGGACCATATTTCATAAGTGAAATGCTTAGCACTCCATAAGGGGAGAAGGATTAGCAGAGATAGCTTCAGCTTTAAGAAGAATAATTCTGTGCATGGACTTAGCTATGGACAGAAATTATAACATTTAGATTGCAACCAGTACTCACAAGCAGTGTTCATTGGCTGGAACAAAACTGGCAGTAAAAAAAACCCCTGGATATCAGCTTGAAGGTTTTAAATTTCAAGCCTAATGTGCACAAGTTACACAGTGGATTTTTTTTTCCTTTTCTGTAATTTATCCCATCTGCACCCTTTCATTAGAATCTGTAGGCCATAGTCAGTGGGATCAGACTATGTTAGGATCAGACTAACATACATTTAGACTGGAACTCTTCAGTGTGCACCAAAATCAAAGTGCTATGTTTTGGTTACCTGCCAATACAAACTGGTGTTGAGCATGAAGGCCAAAAATTTTCAAAACACCTCAGGACCTTGCTCTCAGTGGAGAGCTAAGAACAGTGAAAAGTGGCTGCCTTATTTGTGGCTTATGTGGAAGGTAACAAAAACCTGGCTCTAAGCTCACCAGAGAAAACAGACCTAGACCCTGATGTTCTGCAGTCCTGGGCAAACCACAGCACAGACCATCCCTCTCTTTTTCAGCAGGGAAACTGTCTGCAAGTTGTCGTTCTACTTTACAGAAATAGATTTTGAATCTTCTAAGTCTCTTTCTTTGTTTTACATCTTCATACATCTGGGCCCTGAATGCATGGGTAACCTTTTGCCTCAAAAAAGTTATGTCATCCTGGACTGAGTAGCTGTGGAATCATTATTTTATGAACTTGCCTTTTTGTGAGTATATTTTAGAAATATGGTCCTATTTAGGAAGCTGGATGCTTTGGGTTTTGAAGGCATGTTTTATATTACAATTCATTAGCAGATGAACTGATGATGGGTCAAAACTATGAAGAAAGAAGATAAACTGTGGTGTGTTCTATAGTGCTGGTTTCATTTGATACCTTCTCCATAGCATAAACATGCCACGTATGGCATAAATTGCTGCAATATAGAATTTCTAGAAAGTTTCTAAAATAAAAATAATGCAAGACACCATAAGTCCATTGTGGCTCTTTATAGTAACGGAAAGTAAAGCAAACAGAATGACAGGGGAGCATAATGTAATAAGACTAAATTTGCCCTTCCTAGTACTCTCTGCCTAATGCAGGAATATCAGGAGCTGCTTGTTGTCTGAAGGCAAAGATGGCAAAGCTGAAGCTTTTCAAACCTAGCAGTTGAAATTGCATTAAAGGAAGCCTTAACAGAGGAGTTACTTTTTTTCCTATGAACTCACTGGGAGCTTTCCCATTGACTTCAAAGGGCAAAGTATTAGGCCTTAGTATGTATAATATAGTGCAGTTATTTCATTAGGAGCAGATATCATGAAAAAAATCCTCATTGGGAAGAGTATAGCAGATTTTGTTATGGATCTATTTAGTACAGATTTCTGTGTCTAGCAGAAGTAATTGCCTTCTAAGGAACAAAAAACCGCCTTAGACTTTTGGGTGTTATATATTTGGGTGATAACACGGTTATATAATGTAACTTTTATTCGAGTTATTTGGTATATTTATTTCCAACCTGTCTTGGAAGTTTGTGTGAGAACAAAGATACCCACTTGAGCTGAAGGCATTTCAATCTCCTTATTTGTAAGAGAAAGAAATGATTGCTAGTGGTACAGAGTAGACTGACATTACTAGAAACTGGAAGCCATTTATTAAAGGACTGATAATGTATCAGTGTAAGCTAAGGAAAAAATTCAGACAGTGGACATATCCTTAATTGCCAATGTTTGCTGGTTGAAGGCCCTCCTTGTAACTGCCCTCCCACTTTCTTTAGCTCAGCAAACAGAACTGTGTTGGCTGAATGGTATTTCCTAAACAATTTAGATTTCAGGGCTTTTCTAACCCCTCTCATTGTGCCTGACAGCTCAGGCAACTGTCCTATGAGCAGTTTATCTGTCAGATTTGAAGTGTAGAAACCCCCAGGTTAGGAGAGGAAGGAGGAAAGGGAGAGGAGTACCAGGCAGCTGGGGATGACACTTTTCCAGCAGGCACTGGTGTGGCTGGACAAGTCTTTGACTCCTTGACACACCCATCTTGTAGATGTGTCTCCAACAGTTTAACCGGCATCCCCTTGGAAAGGCTCTAAGGGTCCTGCTTGTCATCTGTAAGAAAAGCATCTCCATGGAGAACAGGGCAACAGTAACTGCAATTGTCTCTACCTGTGTAATAGAGGGAGTTTCCAAGATGTGCTGCTCTTGAGGGGAATCACATCAGGAGTTTTAATAGCTTTATTCATCCACCACCACTGAATCAGTCATCTCTCTATTTACTTCTAAATCCTCATCTTCTCTGCCAGGAATTCTAGCTCTGCTTTTTCCTCATCATTCTCATTGTAGTACTTCTATTTAAACACAAAAGTACAGTTTCTTACTTTAACATTGTTTTCAGTGAATTCACTGCAAATTGTGGGCAAAAATACCTCTGACTTCAAACCTTGTGATTTCGTTAGAATAGTGCCCATCACTTCCACTGAAATTCCTTTGGACTGAAAGAAATACAGGAAACATTCTACTTTCATGAACTCTCTCAGCACAGAAATCTCTGAACTATTAGAGCTTAACAGCTGGAATGTGGCTGGAATAGAGTGTAAAGCATTTTGTTCCACAAATTACATTTTCCTATTTTGCAGAGATCACTTCAAAGGCCAGCTGCCATAAGCCACTGATTTAATTAGAGAGGATGCATATGGAAGTAATCTGAAAGAGATAAATAGCTTTCTATATTATCATATATATTCATAATGAGCTTTCTGCAAGCTGAAATAATACTTGCAGGATGGATAGTGTAAGACTCTCTTGCAAAACCCTTCAAATTAGGAAAAACTATCATTAAGCATGGATGTTTTAAGCAAATTCCAACCTGTGATACTATTTAATGCCTAAGATCTTCATGAAGGAGCAGCTATTAGACATCCCTCATAGAAAAAGAGACCAAAGTTTCAGAATTGTTGGCTTAAAAAAAAAAAAAGTATACCTCGGAAATTAGAAGTGCTTCACCTAAACTGTCAATCAGTTGAATAAGTATATTATGTTGATCAATATAAAATAAGCCTTTCACAAAAGTGGAGAGTTTCATGATAGAGTACATAGTAAGATTATGTCATTAGCTTTTGAAACAAAATTTTAGTATTAAAGTTGTTATCTCATGTTATTCATACTATCAGTCAATATCAGACTTTAGATGCATTGTGAATTTTTGGAGGTACTTGAGGGAAGGTACCTGACATTTGAAAACCACAACTAGGACACTGTTTCCTTTGAAATCCCCCAGGCCCTTTGCTAAGTGAATTTACAGGGTGCCTTTATGTCCACCAGGTAAGTGAATGTAAAGACAGTTCTACCTTGGACAAGATTTGGTTGAAAGGTTTAACGTTTTCTTACTGAAGCTGAAAGTATTGTTCAGCTCAGTTCCCCTCAGACCACATAACTTTAAAGAGCAGGATTAATGCCCTCAGGAAAATGTATATATAAACCAAGTCAGGAATCACAGAATATCAAATTAATCAAAATCATAACATCAAGTTAGTAATTCCAAATCTTCCTTTCACTTGTACTTATTATTTCCTGCACACAAATAAAATGCAATCCCCTTAAGGAGGGCTCTATAAATTTCTACTAGGGTTTGCTTTGTGGTTTCATAACACTACAGTAAGGATAAATTTTGATCTTAGAAAAAACCTGACTAAAAAATATTTCAGTAGTATTTCTGAATAAAGAAGAAATAAGATGTTGTAATCCTTTAAAAGAAAACAAAAGTCTTTCGGCACCTGACACCATATTTTGAACATTAAATAGTAATATTACACACAACCATTGATTATATGCAGTGAAATAATAACTAAAAACAGTATAAAAAATATTATCTCAAACCTCAGTTTCCTGCAGCCCAATCTGATGACAGCCTGAGCAGACAGGGCTGGGAGCCCTGGAGGTATAAGAACTCTCCCAGGTCTTGTATCCAATTTAAATAAAATTTTGAGCTATATTAAAATGGTGTTTTTAATAAATTCCTCATTATCCTTTCTCTGCCCTCACTTTTAGTCATTACTCCAGTCTGTAAAACTAGATCTTCATTTTACTAATTTGATGAAGAATAGACTAACATGAAGTACACCAAATCCAAGACTGCTTCATTGAGCAGCCATGGTGTTGAAAATCTACCTGAATTTTGCAGCTTAAGCCCATTTTGACTCAAATAGTTTAAAATTAAGACATCAGTAGTACAAGTGTGATGTAACTAAACTTTTCATGGTCAAATCTTCATTTCAAGGACCCTGATGCAGCTCCTCAACATGATACATTATAAAGTAATTTCCCAGATCCCCAGGATAATGTTACCAAAGCATTTCTGATTTTATGGCACAATTTGTAACTACAGAAGGGGTTTGACTTTAAAACTCTTGTCATTCTTTTTTAGTTTTCTTCCTTTATATTGACAGGAACAGTGAGAAACAATCCAATGAATCTCAATGTAGTGAGAGGCCCATGAACGCCTCTTTTTCTACACTGGCAAGAACAGTACAAAGGCTACAATAATTAAGCCTGAGGAGGTAGTTGTGGTTGTGGCCTGTCATTTTTTTAGAGTTACACTATGAACAAACAGAGCACTGAAATGCATGGCCTGAGAACAATAGTGCCCAGCCCTGTACCAGCAGTCTGGGTCACTCACTGGTTGTTTGCTTCCAGGCCTGATTTGCATAAGAGGCCTAGAAAAGTTGCAGAGGCTGGGAATTAGCACAAATTGATATGGGGTGCTAATTGACTCAGGCACAGACTAAAGATGCACTGACCTGTTCAAATCGGACTTGCATTCAGGCCTCTGGATTCCTGAATCATCCAGTACTGAAGAATTAAACCCTGGCACGGTTCATCAGCTGCTGGGCCCTGGGATAAAAATAGACAGGCAGAAATGGGATCATGTTTTAGCAAAATCAACTGAAACTGAAAAGGCTGGAAAGGAACCTTTCCTCTTATGGAAAATGCTTTCTTTTTGGGTATTTTGAGTGTTGCTGTAGGCAGTGGCATGGCAATCGAGCTCACCTAAAATGAGAGCCAAACCAAATCTTTCCCCAAAACCTTTTACCGCTCTAGACTCAAATTTTAAAGGTTGAAAATACTCATTGTTCCATGTTTTGGGGCAGGTGTATGAGCATGTATGTAAGAGCAAGGAATATGATGTATTTCAGTGACTGGATCAAATGTGCCCGATGAAGACCCAGTGATTCACAGCTGTAGGAGTTGCTATTGCCTCAGCCCTGTGCAGGGCTTCTCTTGCCTGATAAATAACTAAAAGCTTCTTCCAACAGCTTTCTATCGTATCATTATGAGAAGAAAGGATATGTTACAAAATCCTCTCTGCTTTTGGAGGTCTGTAGTGCTACAGAAAGCAGTGTTCACCCATGGGGATTCACAAAATCTCATGTTATACCTGTGTGCCCCTTAAAGCAAAAATTACACTTAGGTCCAAGTGAGTTTAGTTTAATTTAAAAGTTTTCATGAACTTCTGTGGATTTCTTCAGTTTTACATTGGTAAAATGCTCTCAAGCCAAATTATATTTTCATGTGCTTGGGTTTCCTTTTAGCCATTTAACTTGGCTCACACAGGCCTTGTGTACCTCTAGTTTTCCCATTATTTTAACATACTTAGTCACACCCTAAACCAGTATCTCAAATACAGATCCTGACACAACTGCACTTGGCTGCTTTTGACTTGTTTCTTCCATGCTAAAAGAATGTACAATCCTCTCTGACACAGTGACATTATGCTGCTTTCACTGTGTTTTTTCAAATAATTGTATAACTTAACAAGAAAAAGGTAAGTTTCAGGGCAAAATAATAAAGAGAAAAGGAAACTGGACACTGATTCTAACACTGACTTTAATTTATGGAGGTGCTGGCCTGTGACATCTTTTTAGAGAGTATGTAATCCTTGAAAAGTGTGCTTCCCAGAGAAACTTGAGGAGATACTAGCAGCTCATATAATAAGAGCTTTCACTCAAAATTATATTAGTAAGACGTGTCAGCAAAGTCTTCTGAGGCAATCTGAGTCAGTTTATAATATTTTAGGTGAAAAAGCACTGTACATGTTCACATTCCCATTCAGTTGCTTAAAAGGTCATTCCTAATTTTCAGTTACTTTCACCAGCAGGCTGAAAACAGTGTCTGACTAAAAGGGTTTCTTAAAAAGCTAAAATCAGTGCCCTGAGGTAAGGAGCTGCACAACCTATCAATTCTTAATGAAAATATTAATTTGAATTGTTGGGAAGCACTTGCTCAGGAAACAAATACAAAATTATGGAACCAATTCACATAAATGTCTTTTCAGTTTATACCTGCCTTCATATGTTCCTCCTGGCCTCTACTCCTTTTGTTTGGTGCTTGGCATTTGGAAAAATGCCGGAGATCAAGGCTGACTTTGACATTACCACGGACTTCCTTAAACTCTTTGGGAAAATCACCCCTGAATACCATGCTGTCATATTTCCAGATGTTCCTTCAGACTGCTTTTTCTTTCACAAATAAGCTCTGAAAGCAGCACAGTGCATATGAGAGGAGAAGGCAGTGATGTCTATTTCCTCTTCTGCTTTTGTCTCCTGTTTCCAAGTTAGTGTTTGACCTA
This sequence comes from Polioptila caerulea, assembly GCA_013397295.1. Lineage (NCBI taxonomy): Eukaryota > Metazoa > Chordata > Aves > Passeriformes > Certhiidae > Polioptila > Polioptila caerulea. The sequence goes on from VYXF01008804.1 coordinate 74,785, forward strand.
TGCAGGGAGTTGACACACTTTCCATAGGGAAATGTCACGTGGAGGATTTTGGATTGGTAGCTGCCAAAGTCTTCATTTCAGAAGTACTTACAAAAGGTGCTTCTTAATTTGTTATAAGATGCAGTTATTTGTTGCTTTCCTAAGCAGTTTTCAGTCTAAAAATCAAGTTGTGAGGATCTGGCATGGTTTAGGTTAAACATACTAAGGTTACTTGGAGATCCCACAACAATGCAGCCAAGTCAGATGCATCATTTAATAGTTGAAAAATATGTAGAGCATCTTGGAGCAATATTGGAGCAACAGTAGCCACACAAAATGAAAAGGGATGCTGCTATCCTAGAGTAATACAGCTAGGGGTATCTGAAATCCTTCTATGACCATATTGGAGTGAAATCTGATGACAAGCAATCGTTTTATGGCCACATGTTAATCTTTTTGAGCTGGACAAGTAACCAAATTAAATTCTCAAAATGAGCAGCTCTTTAATGTGCACTTATATTTTCCAGATATTTGATAAAATCAAGATTATACTGTTCATTTGCATGTGTTTGTTTCTTTTGTTGTTGTTTTTAGAAAATTCTTTAAAATTATTATTATTCTAACATCTGAGTAAGGTTTGAAAACATTTTTTATTTTAGTCACATAGCATTTTCCTGTTATCTTTCTTAGTCCTTATTTTTATTATTCAAAGTTTTGGAAGAGACCAGGATTTAATTTAAACTAATTAAGCAAGTAGGAATTTTTTCCTAGGTTTCACTCTTTTGAGGGATTCAGCAATATCAGTGATATTTATCTGTCATATTTAGCAATATGATTTAATAAAAATTACATCCATGCTAAAAATAAAAGCTGGGCCTCAACATAAATAATACCCCTTTAAATGGTGATGTTTTTGAAGGCCCTTCCTCCTTGAGAGAACCAGCGTTGCAGAAAGTCAATGCTGTGCATTCAGCACATGGCCATTCCCTGCTGAGCCCATCCCTCAGTGATCCTGGCAAGAAATGTGCACCTGGAAGTTCTGACCCTCTGCAAGAGTTTCACTTCTGAAAAAGATTTTAGACTAAACTTCCAACTCCTGCCTATGATCTAATGGCATGAGTTACCCTGCATCCCTTCCTCTGTGAGAGATTTCTCAGGAAAACATTCCTTCAGCTCCCAGAAGGAACATAATCAAGCTGCTCTTGCTGTAGAATCGATGCATTTCCTGAATGAAAGTGTGGGCTGCAGCCTTCTGTCTGTGGAACTGCATCCTTGACTTAGCAATGTCCTAAAGCTGGCACAGATCATGGGCAAAGATCATGAAAGTACTTCAGGATCTATCTGGGATGAGAGATGCCGTATTATGTTTGTGTTAATATATAAAAATAGTAATTCAGAGGAAGAAAATGAAATAAAATAATAAAAAATGTATGCCAAAGGTCTGCTTGAAACAATACTCCAGCTTCTTATATTAGGAATTGTCAAAAATGGCAGCATTAAAAACAACCCCAACTGGCTCCTTCCCAAACTTCATACATTTTGGATTTCCTTAAAAATTCAATGTTTACAGTTTCTGAATAATGCAACCATTGTAATTCAAACCTACTGGTTTTGATTAATTTATTTTAACAACACAGAAAAAGTCTGCTGTAGCTCCTCTGGTAATATAAATCCCTGTTAGAAAGGATTCTGTTGTCTGCACCTCTCTAATAAACTATAGTCTCAGGAGTTCAGAGCTAAATGGATGGCAATACAACTTTAACAATTCATCTCTGCTTATGTGTCTGAATAAATATCAGGATTTTTTCCCCTTCAAACTTTAACTAATTTATAACTCTATTCTTACCTTCCTATGTAAGTAACAGATCCAGTGAAATATCTTAATTTAATATCTTAATCACATACTTTTATACTTTTTATACTTTAACATACTTTTATACTTTTTTAATACTTCTTATACTCTTTCACATGCTTTTTATACTTTAAAAATTAATATTTTGAAAAGAATGTCAGATATCTTAAAAGATCCCTGTAAAATAACTGTGGCTATCTGCCCAACTTTTTAAAACTTACTGTGAGTCTCATGACAAATGTAACTTTCCTTACAGTACAAGCTACTGGAATCTGGTTCTTACCTGAGTTCCAGTTTTTGTTAACATTGGAATACATTTCTGGGTGTCCTGGATTGCAAAGTGATCCCACCTCCAAGGGAGAATAAACCCTGGTAATCCCAAGTTTTTAATGTTTTAATCTTTTTTTCATGTGGTGCTAGAGAACCTGGTATTTGCTGGTTGCAGAGCTTATGGAATAAGCTTGGCAGGCCCACAGTGTGAGATCAAAATGCCCAGGGAGGACACTTAAATACCTGTTGCAGAAATTAAGTAGCACAACAAAGCTGCTATTAAAACAACAGTGGCTTTCAGAGATTGCAGAGATTGTCGTAGCAAATTATGGCATGCAGATATTTTCCCAAATCCTAAGAGCATGTGAATCTTCTAACATTCAAGCAGGATGATTACTTTTGGGAATCCTACAGCTCTTTAAAAGAAATTGCTATTAGTTTACTTAGACAATTACATACTCTTGAACTGTTTTCATTTCACATAAATATTAAATACTCCTTTGTTTAAGCTAAATGATTTAAAAATATTAAATAAAGGAAATAAAACAATTTTCAAGCTGTTTCTTACAGATTTCTGCTAAACTTGCTGTTCATTTGACATGTTGCATGTGTTGTTTCAACAATGCCCCTATATGTGAGTGCATATACAGATGTTTTAGGCTAACATTAAACAATGTTCTATTTCTAGGATTGTTTTTGTAGTCCAAATAAAGTAGGTAGTGTTTTTATAACTATCAATTCTTGGGTTATGGAGAATGTCTTCAAACAGAAATAGAAAGAGGTTTATCTTTACAAACAGGTCTCATTGCCTTAAAAGGAAGTAGTTTCTTTTTTCTTCTGCTTCTTTGGAGAACTGACTACAAACTGGGGTTGGTAATTGTATGACTCATTTGGGAAGAATAGCTACAGACTAAAAAGTTCAGAAGGGATTTTAATAAAAACCAAACCCAATTATCTTCTGTTTTTGGCACAATAAGGATAGTTTTAAAGAGCAAAATATGAAGTTTTTCAGAATGCTGTAAGTCAACCTAATAGTGTAGAGTTTTGAAGGGAAGTGTGTGTGGGGGGAAATGTCAGGAAAGACTAAACAATTTTTACCTAGTTTCAGTTCCATAGATAAGACAGAAATCCCCTTTCTTAAGGAAATTTTAATTTATTTATTCTGGTCTGTTCTTGTCTGGCAGTGAGCTCCTGCATGTACCAGGCAAATCACTGCCAAAACCAGACATTGAGCTTGGGAGTGACACCTTACTCAGCTATGCACAGATAAGGGGACTTTCCTACTGCAGCCCATGTACTTCGGGTACTTGGAAATTCCCCCAAACCCCAATATTGTCAATTAAACTGTTAAAAATTTTAACATTATTCCAATAAGATGACATTAATGCTGTGTGCAGTAGAGACTGTAAATGCTAAAAGTAAATATTATTGTATTACTCCCTTCATTGCCTTCCCTGCAATGCCATAAAGGACACTACAGTAAAGTTAAGACAGAAAAACTTCTGTTAATGATTATGACTCAGCATCCTTTCCTTACAGCCCTCATCTTAGTTTTTACAGTTTTATAAGTGAAATCATGTCTTCAGCATGCCACTCACAGTTCTTCTTCTCTTTGTGCTGCAGCACTTGAGTATCCTGCCTTTCAGAGGGAGAAACTGGGGTTATGTCTCATAAAGCAAAGATTTAACTGAGTTTGTGATTTGTTCCTCTTAGGAACATGCATTGAAAAAGTGCAGGCTAGCTCATGGAGTAGCTGGGTGAGGGATGCTGACAGTTTAGAAAATGTTCCACGCAAAACATGGAAAAATGCAATTTTTTTTCAGGTTCAGCACTAGTTGTTTGCATATTGCTCATCTTGCAAGCGAATTGTATAAAATTTTTATTTTCTTTCTCCTTAGTATATATACAATGTAAAGGAATTTGCTATATTTATCCCTTGCAGTCAAGGCACAATCCCTTAAATTTCAGACTATTATGTGGTTTTCTGTTTGAAAGTTCATGTCCAAAGTTGTCCATTTATGAAAAGTTTCCCGAAGTGCAAGTAGGATTTTTTTTATTATTTCCTCATCTTTGAAGCACTATGAAACTTTTCCCTGAGTGTTTCTCCTAAGATTGGCCCAACTGAGGCTGAAGTTAATACAAAATGACCAAGTGATTTCAATGGGAGTTTCAAATGGGAGTTTCACATTTGGAAAGCAAAATCATGACTGTATTTTGGCAAGACTGTTGATTTATCTGAACTCCCATTCGTAGGAATTTTACAGGAAAATGCTGAACATTTCAAATTGCCATGAGGCTAACTGCATTTGAATCTTCTGAATATATCTAAAGTGTCCTATAATCTTCAAGCTAAGTTTTACAAGAAAAATGCTTCAAAACCCTCTTCACTCCCAGCTTGCTCATGTTGGACCATTTGGGAATGTCCTGGCCAAACAGGGTTCATGGATGTGTCACAAGCAGCCAGTTATTTCTGCAAACCCAGAAATAATTACTATATCCTTTACAGTCTAGCCCAGGTTTTACAGTAGAGCTCAGACATGCACTGCTGATGCTCTATGAGGTACCTTTGATGATGGGAGATCTACAGGCACAGCCATAATTTACCATTGCGGCAGATTGTGGATAGACAAATTACAGAATTTGGGTATTTTAATAGATTTTTAAATTGTACATTTTTTTTAGATTTTAAAAAAGGTTTGTGTGAAACTGTGGTTGCTGCTGGCTGCTGTCCCAAAGTGCTGCTCATTGTGGGGACCTGGATGGTTGCTATTTGGGAAGGGTCCTGATGATGGGAATGGGAGGCCAGCTGGGACAGGAGGCTCCTGCTTGACAATCGTCTGGATAGCACTCTGTCTGATGAGGGGAGTGATATTTCAGCAGACTGCAAAAGGGAGTCTGTGCCTCTTCTAAAGGCCTACCCTAGACCTGGTTGCCAGGGAGCTGCAGGAGTGCAAAGGCTGGCAGCAGACAGGGAAACAATTCAGCTGAATTAATTTAGAGTGCATCAGCAGAACTAAGTGAACTATCAAAATAAACAGTTTCCCTAAATCAGAAGGGGATATGACCACAGGAATTGGAGCCTTTACAGATTTCTTTATACCATATTGAGCTATTAATGCTTTCTAACACGAACCACTGCATTGCACAGTTGCAAATGTGCTGAGGACATGACTGTGTTTAGGCTTGCACATGTGGCAGGGACCCACCTTGGCCCCTCTGACATGGGTCATTTTTCAGGATCCACAGCAGGCAGAGGCACAACAAGGCACTGCTCTCCCCATAGAGACTGAGAAGCTGCTGCCTTGGTCTGTGGAGCAAAGGGAACCAGAAGTAACTGCATGAGAGGACAGGACTGTGGACAAACTCTTCCTTCCCCCTTCTGCTGAGGACTCCTGCTGAACACCTGAAGAGAGAGCAATGGCTCCTCTGGTAGAATGGCTCCAGATTTTCCAAATATCCTGATCAAACCACTGGCCAGGATACAACCCTAATCGAGCAGCAACCACCCAACACTTTACTAATGCCTTTGGATATCCTGGATCAATTTTCCTCTGAGTGCTGCCTAATTGATTTAATGAGAGAGATCTTCTTGATTTAAAAGGAAGTAACCTGAGTATTTCCTGGACTGTACATTTAGTTTGTTTGGCACTGGTATAGATACTCATCAGTAAGCAAACACCTAGTTTTAATTTCTAGCAGGCATTGCACTTCATAGTAAAGCCAGAGATTTAGGAAGAAACTGGCTATGAGAAACTGGCTTGCAATTGAGACAAGTGGATTCTTTGAGCAATATAGGAGTGCATTTCCCTGCTGCTTAGACTTCCTTGATGGTAGCTTTTGCAGATACTTATTTTTAAGTGAAAAATCAAAGTGAAGAAACTTAGTAATACACAGCAATAGCTATGAGAAGAGCATATACTGCAATAAATTACTAGGTCATATATTCAGGGGAATAATACAATGTCCAGCAGAGACAACAGAAATACTTAAAAGAGTTGAATAAAGAAGTACCTTGCCTTTTAGGTGGTATTCTCAAATTATGATTTCCTGCCTAAAAGAAAAAAAGGATAACAAAGACAAACACAAGTTAAAGATGAGAAATAAAGGAAACAATCTCATAAAAAAAATAGGGCAGGAAGCAGCATACATTTTGCATATGAAAAAAAAGACTCCAAAGAAAGTTTAGTGATCGTCTCTAAAAATGTTACCTCAAACTGCTATGGAATTTGTAGTTGAGTTCCCATTTCCTTCAAAGGCTGAAAATGACAAGTTCCTGCAAAGCAGCCTTCTCAAAGTTTGCAAAGGCCAATGGTTTAGTTTATACTTTTCCTACTGCAAAGCAAATGACTGACAGAGGTCAAGCACACAATTTGAAAGTTAAGTCCTTTCCTTGAGTTGTTTTCCTGTTGCTGTCTCCCCTCAGTGTTCCACTCTCTTGGTTTCCGAGTTCTCCTATGCATTAGTTGGCAGCCTCAGCTCATAGCAGCACGAATTTACACACAGCACCACCAGAATTCCAACTTGGTGTATTTTGAAAGCCTAAATTTAAACCAACCCATATGGAAGAAAATTTATCAGATACTTTTGCTAAAGGAAAATCCGCATGCTCACAATATAAAATATCTTTTGTCTGCTTTTTGCACTCAGAAGTAGCAATCTAAATTGTTTGAAAGATTATTTTTTCCCTCCAAGTAATACCTTTTTTGGTTATGGACCAGTGGTGCTGACAAATATCCAACTCTTGCCAGGAGCTAAACTACTAAATGTCAATCTAGTCCATTTTTGACAGTACACATGCAAGATATGGCCACAGCTGTAAAACAACATTTTTAGCATGCTCCTTAGAGTATCTGAAATCAAAACAGCAAGAGAAAGCACAGTCAGTTTCAAACCTTATTGTATAACTGCAATATTTACTTTTGAAAGAAAATAGCCTGAAGCACAGAACAAGGGTGACAACAGGGTCTGTTAATCAAAGTGTACTCTAATGGAGCTAAAGACGGAGTACAAACCAAAAAAGTTAGAAATACTATTCAAACTTCCTAGCTTGATCCATTTTAAACTCCTGCAGAGTGGGTGAGAAATCTGTAATGTTTTGTGCATGTATATTTTGAGGCATTTGGATACCAGGACCTAATTCTTAGCTTGGCCCCACAACTGCTCCAGCAAACTTGTTTTAGAAACAAAATTTAGTTTTCATATTGATATGATCAGCAGAATTGATTAATGGCAATGCAACATGCTGAAGGGCTCCCCTGGAAGAGCTGGCTCCAGTAATTATTGCAGCAGTTACAAAGAGCTGATGAGGGGCAGGGATGGGTTATGAATCCACACAGAATAGTCCCGCACTACAGGCCAGGGCTTAAACCTATGAGTCAGAGACAGCTTCCTGTGGAAATAGTCAGGACTTGGGTTTCCAACTACTGCCCTTACCTGCAAACCTGCCTTTATCACATCTGAGTTGTTAAGTGGATCAGTTCTGAGCACATTTTGCAGTCAGAGCCTCATCTAATGTCTCACTGTCCCCCATCCCTCTGCAGGTTCTCACACCCATAGTGTGCTGCTCTGTTTTCCTTTTGCATAGGGGCACGAGCACAAAACTTCTACCCTTGAATTATCCACTTCTAAATTACCTTGGTCTAAAAAGCTGTCTTCAAACACCTTGCATTGCTTAGTCTAACTGAACTCCTAAGCTTGGCCCAGTTTTCATCTGCTCTCTCCTTGATTTTCTGGTTCTTGTCCTCTATATCTTTCCACATAGATCAACTACATCAATTCTAACATCAGCTGGGGTGTTAGGGTTGTCTTTTTGGTCATTTTTACCAAGTGAAAGAGCTCCACTATGCTTCCTCTTGTTTAGTGGCACATATCCATCTTTCCTCACATTTCCCATTCCTTCATCTGTCTGGTGTTTTAAGGAAGGGAACTCAACAGGCACATTTGAAACAAACCATGCCAGTAAAGGTACTGGGAAGCCCTGGCAGGATGAATACAACAGTTCAGTCTGGGATTGTGAGGGTTATCAAGCAGGGAAGAACAATAACTTAAATGTATTAAGTGCTTCACTACAAACACTGTGTGCAGAAGAAGATGTAAATGATGATGACAGCAGATTAAACTTGGTTCACAAGCCTTCAAACATACTCAGTATGACATTCTTTTTCATTTATGCAGCTGAGCAAATTTACTTCAGCCAGCAGGTGGGGGGCATCTAAGAAAACTGTTTGGACTGTAGAACAAGAAGACATCTTGTTCAGCTGAGAAATCTTTGAAGATATGCCAAATTTATCTGGGGAGTTTTGTCTTTCAATAAGGTTAAGGCTCTTCTAGAAAAATCCTTGTATTACTTCTATTCCTCACACCAAAAATAAACCAAAATAAAATAAACCAAAAATAAACCAAATGAAAACAGCATCAGGGGCAGCCATAAAAGAACTTTTATGGCCCTATAGATGGGGTGTCACAAAACCAAATAGTATACAAATGAAATATTGAATAGTTTACATGTTATGCATTCAAACAACCATCAGCCAAACACATCTTTCAAAGTGTTGATATGAACTACAGAGGTTGCCAATTCCCAGCAAAAATCACCTATAAATGCTTGCAAATAGTAACATCCTATTACAGGATGCTTTTACTATTACGCTTCAGTATTTAACTAGGCTTGGCAGGCAGAAGGAAAAGCAAAAAATACTTACATTCTTGCAATCTACTACATCCTGAACTTAGAGTATTGGGCCATGCAACCATCTTGTCCTTTTTAGGAAATTTTTTTGTCTATATTTCTTTGTTTGGGTTCGATAATCTAACTGCAAGCTGGTCCAAAATGACAATAGGCTTCATTCCAAGTGCAGTAGGAGAATGCAGACACAGATACTGCTTCACTGCTTGTCCATAAGGAAGGTTGCAAAGGATCTGTTAGGCTCCTAAAGAAAGAAGTCTGTTGCTAGCACCTTTCAGGCAGAATTTGCTAGTATTGCTGATTTGCTATGTTTGTACACAGTAAAATAGTACGGTACGTACATTTCAGGACAGTGTATCAAATTCTCATGCAACGTAAATGTTCAAAGCATGAAGCTTGGAAAGACTGGATTGTATTCAAAACTTGGGTGGAAAAAAGTAGCAGTTCCTCTTGTGCAGCAAAATTTGGAAAACAAGAGACCTCAGGTATGCCCTGCAGTGCTTTATGGGCTTCTTTAAGAACATTATGCTACTCAGTACAAGCCAAGCCCATGCTATCCCATTCCTTAACAATGGGCATTATAGCTCCCTTGCTTAAAAAGTGGCAACACTGGGAAGGTGTTTGCTATTTTCCTTCTATTTTCTCTATCCCCTGCATAAATCTAAATTTTCAGTTTAAGATTACAAGAGATTCAAATTCAAATGAACCTAAATGTGCACCTATCTTTTGGCCGAATCTAGACAATTGCTTTGCCTCCTCCTTTTATGATAGTCCTTCATCATTAAATAATTTGTATCAAGGGAGGTAACTGAAAATTTCAGGCTTCCACTTCTCTGTTAAAACTTTTGAATCTCTGAAGGATGGAAGGGGTAAAGCACACTGGAATTTCTTTATGAAGCCCTACTGGTATCTGTGCTGTTAGCTCTCCTGTGGCCACTGTGGGGGAGATGGCTCCAGTCCCCATGGAGACATCCAACAATCCTCTTTCCTAAGTAACTGGACACAACATCACACAGAGGGCTGTCATATGTTATAGCAGTCTTATCCTTGAGCTTTTTCTCCTCGGATGAGTTCATTTTTTCAATCCTAACATGAATTTGACATGATTTTTGGCCAAAAAACAAGACTTGTTCTGTGCCAGAAAAGCCCAGGATAAATGTGTCAGAACCTATTTTCATCTGCTTATTTAAGTCTTCCAGAACAACATTTAAGCCCTCCTCCTCATTCTGAACTATGCCTACCTCGAATGCTTTGTTTATTTGTACTCAGGATAGCTAGGCAACAAGGGAACTAGTACCCATGACCTGGTAAAGCTGCATTGTATTAAGCTGTCTGTGTCCCACTCTGTTTTAATGTCAAGAGATTAAATCAAATGCAAAATCTAGACCAAAACCATGGAGCTGTGGGTTTCATCATCTCTTTTTTTTCAAAAAATTAGTACTCCTACCACCCAGCATCACTAACAGAAACAACTGTAGCTTTAACTTCTGATCCAAATCCTGCAGGCTCTTGGTGCACTGAACTCACATTTGCTTTTTCACAATCAGTTGCAGACGCAGTTTTGATGAGTCTTTATCTCCTGCCTATTAGAGTGCATAGAGAGCAATGCATCATGACCTCTAAGACACCCAAAAGGAGCTCTTGCCAGTGGGAATGTGTGGTACATGATGAGCTGTGGCTCTGCGAAGGGCTCTGGCACATGACAGAGCCAGGCACAGTGTGAAGTCTGTCAGGCTGAGTATGAGGTAGGTTTGTCTGCCCTTGTATCCCAGTGTGGGAACTGGGAGTACTGGGGAGCACCATGGAGGTGTGCAGGAGCCGCTTGGATGCATTTATTCAGGTGGAGCCAGACTTATGAGCCCAAGTTCAGGACTATGGCTGCAGCCAGCAGAGGCAAGGAGGATGCTGCAGCCAGTTGTGAGAGCAGGGTGAAGCGGATATAATAGAGAAGAAATCTGGCCAATTTTTTCAAGTGTGGCTTGGCCTCAGAACTGCTCAGAATCATTACTGTGTAAGGTATTAGATGTGCCTGAACAAGTTAAACGTCTCATTTTCTTGGACAATGAAACAATATTCCTTCTTTTCTGTACTATAAATTACTGTTAAATACAAATTGAGATATCCCGTTGATATGTGGGTTTTCTATCTGGTTTTGTTTGGTTTGGTTGTTATGCCTGGTTTGTAACAGAGCATAACTCTCAGTGCACATTCATGTCAGCAATAGCTTTATTTGAAACAGCAGCTCTTCTCAAGGTGCCTCGCAGGGTGATGACCTTTAATTCCAGGCATCCCAGCTTTGATTAAAACCACATTAAACAAGTTCATCTTTGTAACCCTGCACTAGTGGATGGCCTGCTTTCCTCAAGCACACAAAAAACCTGTATTAAGACTACCCTAACTCATCTTTATGTTGGTCACATTTTCTTAAACCTTGTCTATCTCTCATAGTTCGAGCTCTGAACAATTATTACAATCACAAACGTTTTTTCTGAATGAGGAGCAGAGTAATTTTCATTTTAAATCCAAGAACAAAACCATCTTTTCCTATAAGACAAGACATCCTGTTCTCTCCTTCTACAGAAGTAAACTGCCTATTATCTTCCCTAGGGTTATAAGAAGATGAAATAATGTACTTCAAGTCAGTGGCAATTCCTGTGCCTCCCAAAAGTAGCTGGCTAGAATGGAGAGGAGAAGCAAAAGAAAGGAACATAGAATGCAGGAGCAAAACCACAAAGCCCTTTGGGGAATTGGAAATTTTTAAAAAGGGGGAAAAAGGAGGCAACACACAACTTCCACTACCAGTAACTGCAAAATCCTTAAAGAGGAGCTGTGAGGAATTGCTATGGTTTTATTACCCATTTTAAGACAAAATCAACAAGTATGATACAAGGCTTTTCAACACAAACCAAACTATGGCAATAGTCACATTATCACAGTGACACAGGGTACCTAAATCCAAAAAAGACCAGCCTTTTGGAATTCTCTTTCCTTCTGAGCAATCACTACCTTCACTACTGCTGTTTCCTTTTTGTTTAGAGGTCAAAAATCTTGTTGGTTTGGTCCCTGTCTTTCTCTCTCAGGCTATCACAGACGGTTTAGGAAAAGTTGGTGTGTTCTTTCATGATCATAGTTTTGTGGTTCCCATTTGAATACCCACACCATTTTCTTTCCTTTTAAAGCAGCTGCTCTGATCATAACAGACCTTGTATCAATTCAAGTTTTTAAAACTGCACTGGAGATGCCTCAATCCAATCAGACACTTGTGGAAATTGATTAATAATGATAGTTTTACTGCTCCTTACATAAATATCTTTTTTATCCATCTTTCCTCTTCCTGGGGAAAAAAGGTCCCAGCTAGCACTTTAACAGATAAATAAATTGAGCATTTCTAAAGTGTCAGCAAATCCCCAACTCCATCATCACTGTTCAACACATTCAAGAGGAATCCAGAGTGAGTATAAAAGATATGTGTGAAAAATATAAAAAAAAATATAAAAAATACTGTGTGAGTGATCCTCTAATATGCTAGCATCTAATTTTTAAAATCTAGTTATTGTTTCTGGCCTCTGGCTAGCAAACTAATGCTGATTGCTTTTTTATTTACAGCACCATACAGTATTACGTGCTTTTGTGACTTTTACACTCTATCCATTGCAATAACAAGCCATTTCTGAACCAGTGTAGACTAATTATAGCATATAGAGTAAAATCTCGTGCTCTGAATACAGTAAGCACAGCCCCGAAATTATCTTAACCACCTGCTCGCTCAAGTTGTAACACTTCTCCTTAAATACAGAAATGCAGACAGAAGATTTAATTGTTAAAACACCAAAACAGAGACTTTCTGATTTACCTTCGGTCCATAAGGGTGTTGATGTTTTCTCAAGGTTGTGAAGTACTAATCATCCCCAAGGCTAAAAGCAAATTCCTCATATAATAATTCCTAAACATAAAGCAGCCACTACAGTTACAATACCTTATGAAAAATCCTCTAATTTGATCCTCTAAAGTTGATCCTCTAATAGTTCAAATTCTGTCTGCAGATATACTTCTGATCATTGAATTATGAGACAGGAACCCTTTATGAGCCCCAGAAAGTAATTTAGCCTTACTGATTTTCCATCAGAGCTTGTAATCTCACCTAAGCATTAAATTCCAGATTAAAAAAAAAAACAAACAAAACAACTAAAAAGAAAATTCAAAACAGAAAAGTAATTGAATACTTTTTAAAAATTGTAGTTTCCCTTAATGTAGGAAGCAAATGTTCCTGTGGGGATCACCTGAAGGAATGCCAAATATCCATGACAGACTTCAGCACCGCATTTCATAGAGTAGTGCAAGCCTTAAGCTCAGAGGACCTTAGCTCATTTTCAAATAAGCATGAAATTGCTTTCTTGTTTTTTCAGTTTTCATATGGAACTAAGTGAAACAGAGAAATTTGAACAGAATTTTGCAAGGAGATTTGTATTTGTTAATTTTAATTAAATTACCAAGCATATCAGCTGTTTACATGGACATACCCAGAGAAAGCAAAATTTAAGTTTTCACAGCCGTGCTTGTGACTTTCAAATGTGAAGCTATAAAAACCACATACTTCAGAGTTTATAATTAAATGAAGGACAATTGTCATCTCTACCTCCCTCTTTTAAACACATGTTAAAAATAAAGCTGATTTATCACAATATTTGATTTCTTAAGCATTAGGGTCAGTTATGCTTATAGAACAAGCATCTTTGAAGAAGCTGTATATAGAGCAATTGTAAAATGTACAGACAAAAATACATGTGCTTCTAATCTGGAGACATAAATAAGCAACCAACAAAACATGGAACATTATGCTGTGCTAATGTAATGAGGGACAAGGTTTCTCGAAAAATCTTGGAAGATGTGTTTTTCAGATCTTTTGGGACTGAACCTATAACTCATAAACACTGATTCCTATCTACTCTCTCAGCCAGAAGTGGCACATGATGTGCACTAACAATAGTCATAACCCATCAGAGTGCTCAAGCACATAATTTGTATAAATATGCATAATTAATGTATACAAGAGCTAACTGCTTAGGTTCAGACTAATGTTGATACAGTTGGCTGAGCCACAGCACTCAGAACTGTCACACAGTTACAATCCTGCAACAAAACAAAAAACAGAGCTGACAGAAGTGAAAGTTCTTTATAAGGATTCTATTGCCACAAAACTGGAGGTTTTCATAAGCCCCTATGAGACTTTACAAATTATTGCTGGTGGTATTTGCTATGCTGGTTCAAAGAGAAAATCCTCTCAGCCTCTAAAACACAAGGATTTTTAAAATTTTTTTTTTCCTTTTGCAAGAGAACCGTAACTTGAGTTCTAAAGTGATTTCAAGCGTCAAACCTCTGTCTGTACTGAAGAATAGTACAGAATAGAAAGCACATAGCAGCCTCACACAGGCCATTGGGCAAATGCTGAGTCCCAGTGACAACAACAGTGGAAAAGGTAGGTTTCTGCAGCTAAAACCTGGAGCCAGACAGGTGCAGATGCTTTGTTTCCACTGCCATGAGTTTAGGTATCCATTCACAGGATTTAGAAATGGAGATGTGGAAAAATACTTATGCCAGCAAAATTATTTTGTGTAGACATTGTCCAAACTGTCTGGAGACTCTGTGCTCAGAGACCTGGCACTCATCTCCCATCTTCTAGAACACATATAGACATGATTGTTTTCTTCCTTTGTTTCTAGGAGACATAAGTTGAATAATTAAGATAAAAAGATATCACGTTGAATATGCAAAGAGATGACAAGATATCTTGGGAATGAATGTATCCACATAAAAAATAAACATAGAAAAAGAGGAGAACAGAGCTGGGTGAAGGAATTTTTGCAGCAGGAGACCATAGTTTGTAAGTAAAAATATACAATGATAAAATTGCTGGAGTTAATAACCTTAGTCCTGCAAAGAGAGAGAAAAAAAAAGAGATAAAAAAGCCTGAGTCTTGTTAAATGTTAAAAGTGTAATATACATGTAAAGCAATAAAAATTACTGCTCTCATCTTATACACAGATCACTTTCTACAGAGTTCAGGCAGTGAACTTTACATCAGGCAGTGCCTTTACATCAAAAAGAGCTGGAATGAAGCCTGGTCTGGCAGTCTGGTGTCTGGCTGAGCCTTAATTCCCTGTGGATTTACACAAGTGCTACAGCCCAGAGCTGGTCTGACATGGTCTGGTTGCCAATCATCAGTTTATCTTTTTGGGTAGCGATGACGGGAATTCAAGGGCTGGGCTTGGGCAGAAGCTCAGCAGTCCCTTGCACACATGAGCTATAAAGCACTGCTGAAGATATAAATCCAAACAATCCTTCCAGAGGATCTTGCACCACTGATGTTTGCAATGATGAGCAGCAGAAGGGCTGAGTTACAGAAGAAAATACACACAGCAAGTAATGCTGACTGCAGTTGGTTTAGTGTAGAAAATTGTCAGGACAGAAGCTAAAACAAAAGTTTGGAAAGAAGAGTTTACAGTCTCTAAATGGAATGTGAAACTGCTGTACAAGGGGTGAATTATTTTCCAACTGTAGCCATTGCAAGCTCTCCCCTATACTGTATGTCTGTTCGTATCTGATTTGTCTGGAGACAAAAAAATATTAAGGAAAAACAAGTCCCCCAAATCCACGAGTGAGCTAATGAGGACTTCTGTACAAAAGGACTTTAAAATTTTCCACTTTGCTTCACTCAAACATGATTTATGGATTCCCCTGCTATTTAGCTTCAGTACACCACAAGGAACCAGGCTTCCAAACTAACTGGATCCCATTTTTTGGTGACATATTTAGGCAACAGTTTCCTGAGGATTTTCTTTCCTTGATCAATTTCCTTGACAATTTCCTGGTCTGCATACTACTGAGGTGCGTTCAGTACAATTTTCTTACTGAAAGAACACATTTCTTTTAACAGTTTTCACAACTACTTTCATCTTTTTGTGGAGAATAATAAAGATAGTAAACAGTAATTTCCACTCTCTCACAGCAGAATATGAGCAATTTTGATTGGAATTAGTATATATTTTTCTAGCCAGCTTTGGAAGAATCAGCAGTGAGTCAGGTCCAATTACAAGCAGATTTGTTGGAAGCATTTTCCTTTCAGCAACAGCATTAGTCATCTGAAAATGTGTATGGGTGTCCATGCACTTATATTTTTCTATGCTTCGTAAAGGAACTCTCCCTGATAGCTTTAAGCTACAATAAGCAGGCAAAAATGTCAATAAATATCTTTATCATCAGGGTAAATCAGCTATTTGAGACCAGGGAGATCCCAGTACGTTCCCTGATAAGGGAATTACATGGGATGGGCAGCGCTGCTAAGACCATCCACTGTAATTATAGAACATTATAGAACATGTGTTCAATATTTCTATCTGTTTACCTTAAGAACCCATCACAAAAGAAGGTATTTGAGGGCAAGATGAGGTCTGAGGAAAAAATAACTGACTTTGCCATGAAATAAAAACAACAATCTAACCTGTTTGAAACAGTCCATACAGGTTCATTTAAAATGTGATAGCCACAGTCTGTGGAAAAAGGGATAAATGTAAAAATTATCTCCTAAATCTGCTTTATTTTGAGAGTTCAGGATATGAGGGAATTCATATTAATAGCATCGTTAGTAAAAAAAAAAAAAAAAGAATACAGACCATGAGGCACATGGGATTTCCATGACTCTAAGTTTATATTTTAGGATAATGCTCTCCAAAGACTCTTTGAACATTTCCTTGCTTGGCTTTTGTACAGTAAGTGTGCTGTGAGGTTTCAGGCTGACCGTTAGCTTTTGGAAATCCCTGAGTCTGTGCTTGCAGAACAAGCCTGCACATTTCAGCTAAACAGAAGAAGGAAAAACAGTGAGGAATGTTTTGTTATGGGACAGACTAATTTCTTTTAAACAAAGGAAACACTGCTGATTCAACAAAATACAGCTAGAGATGTGCTAAGTGGAAAGCAGAAGAAATGTTTGATCTGGCCAGCAAAATTTAAGTAAGGGGATATTTTTCTACAGCTGGCTGACAATGGTTGCCATTACACAGAGGATAAATGGAAAGGTATTTCTTTTGCCTTGCCTTTTCCTAGGTCTGCATTGCATACAGCCTGTAGAATCAATGCTTTTTCCAGATGCATGTCAAATCCAGCATATTATCCTTTATGAGGGAATGGAATAAGCCATCTCATTTATTTTTTGGGTGCAATCTACTGTGGAGGAGGACATAACATGCAAGAAAACTAGGATCATCACCATGATCATGGTTGCCAAGCTCCCTGCTGTAACTGCCCTTGCAACTTGTCTCTCTCTCAGGCTGTACTGTGAGATAGAAAGGGGCAACACAAATCATCTGATCATCTCCTTATCTGCAGAGAGATGTGTACCAATGCTTTAATCAATATTCATATCATCCAAGCTGCTTCTTAGGGAAAAAAAATCAAGCACAGCTAAAAGTTGTTTTATTAAGAGTGAGCAACTTCAATCCTCTTTTGAGGTCTCACAAACCTACTTAAAACACAACTAAAATTAGAATTTTGTCCTTTTTAATTCATTACAACGTGAATAGCTTAGGCTTAGACAATGCTGGTGGTTTCCAGACCCACTTTTCCCAGTAGACTGCTTTAAGGGAGTTTATACTGGGAAATAAAACTAATGTCCCATTTGTTCTCATATCTGACTGGGGACAGCAGAGTTCCAAAAGAAATACAAGAGTTATTTTTTTATGTTAAGATAAAGCCCTGATGTAAGATGCCATCTCATTTATGGTCCCTCCCATAAATTTAGTACAGTCAGAACCAGATGCTTCCTATTCAGAGTGATTAATTGTAAGAAAACTTCCTAATATCTGGGTTTAAGGTATCTCACTTCATTTCGTTTGAGTATGAAAACAGGAATGAAGTGCAGAGAACAAAATGGTATAATTTTTCTCTTCACAACCTGCTGTACTCTCAACTCTTCTAAGTACAATACTTCAGGGTAGTCAAAACTGGTTTGAACCTCTCATATTTCCTTCTGACATTACTGAAATAATTTATAATTGAAAATTATTAGTGCTTTGAATGGAAAAGTTGAGTTACAGAAAAATGAGGAGCAAGAGTATAGAAAAGAGAAGTCTGAGGCCTTAACAGTAAGAGGAATAGAGAGCTCTAGTGCCTTGTGTGTGTGTCTGTGTTGAAGTTAGTTGATTATTTCCTTACCTTCCTCAGCATGAGAATTAGAGCAGACGAACCATATGAGGAGTGTGCAAACTATATAGCATAGTATGCTTCCAGGTATTCCCTCTTTTTGTAATGTACCATAAAGCAAGGAATAATTCAGAATAATCATCAAGCCAGGGGTTCTCTGATAAAAACAGGTTAAATGGGGTCTTCTGTAGATTATATCACTGAATACAAAGCTCTGCCCAGAGGAAGAGAAGAAATTGCTTAGAAAGGAAATAAAAAAGTAAAAACTAAATCACTGTCAGAATTGGACAGGAAACAGAGTTTCCATTCCTCTGCCTTTTAAAGGCCCCTCTTCAAGTATAAAAAGTTTCAGTTTTTATGCATCCTGTTTGGAACAGTGGCAATCTTTGTAAATGACAACTGACATAATTAAGTCAACTTCTTCTAAGTAAGCTAGTCATAAAAAATCCTTCATTTTTGCTTCATTCCAAAAGATTTTGAGAAAACATGTTAATAACAAATATCCAGCTGGACTACAAGCAAGTGCTAAAAGACAAGTGACTGGTGCCTTATAAGAATGTTAACTTGCACATTGCAAATTCTCATTGTTATTTGCTATACTTCTAAATACATAGATACTTTCCCTTGAGGAAAGTCTGGATAACAGATCTGGATGAAGCATAAATCTCTACATTAGTCATAGTTAACTGTAGGGAAAGATTTTATCATTCCATGGTCCACACATATCTGTGTATACTTGAGGGGTGGTACATAACATTCCCATATTTATTGCTCAGAGCTGAAGCTGTAATTTATACATATCCACTGACTCTGTACATGTCATTAGTCTTAGAGAAAATCTCCTGCCATTTTGGTACCTTCTGAATGGGAAACTAGCACAGCTGTTGTGACACAGTGCTCAGGGCAAGTCTAGATGCAGCAATTGATGGAGAGGATAGACAGCAGTGTTAAATCAAATAGGTAATTTCCTTACATTACTCACGCCAAGAATTCTTTGGGTTTCCTACGTCTCACTGCATACATACAGTAACAAGAAGAGACTTCCCAGAAGATTTTTGTGTGTGTGTCTGTTCCTTCCTCAATGTTTCAGCTTTCTTTTACACACTGCTCTTTCAGTGTGTAGGGCCTCTTCAGTATAGATGACTCATAATGAAGTGTTCTCCAAATGCAAAGTGAACAAGCATCTGCAGGGGATTAGGGTGATGTCAAAGCCATTCCAAATTCTTCATATTAAATATGAACTTGGGTCAGGAAAGAAATGAAGCACTTGTTCGTTGAGTCATCCAGACAATTCATCTCAGCCATAGTCTGGGAGGTAGTTACACTCCCAATAGCAAAAGTGATCCGAATCTGTTTAGTCAAATGAGTCCAGATAAAAGGCCTGATAAAGGCACTGGGAGATATAGAGTTTTATTTTCCATAACCAGACCTTGTTAGAGTCACCAGCAAGTGGAGTAACGTTTTCAAGATGATTGTAGAATCCTCTCTAGCACAGATTGTAGATTCCTGCACTGACCCCAGAAGAATGGGAGAGGTCGGATAATACACTCTCTTCTGGGGCTGCTGCCCTCTTGTGTGAAGTCTACCTGGGCCTTATGGAATCTCAATTCTGTGCTAAGTTATTCCAGATAGGAGTGCATTTCTCTTCTCTAATGCTACTTCTTTTCCGACACAGAGGTAAAGTGGCTCTGTGTTTTAAAGTATTCATGTTGCAGGCACCCTTTCTCTCAAAAATATGGCTGAGATGAATGAAGGCTGTTTGGGGAACCATCCAAGGCAAGTTTGTGAGGGCCTTTTCAGTTGCTGTGGCCACTACACATTCAGTCAGGTCCTGTAGACCAGGCTCCTGGCTGTTTTTCTCCCTTTCCCATAAGATTATTTATGTGGTTGCTAGCGTTGAGCAGAGATGTGTGGGGCTGCTTGAGCCTTGAGAGGTTGTTACTTCACTGATGAAAGCTGAAACATCTCATATCTACCAACCATACTGATGACCTCTTGCAATGGGGCTTTGACAAAACCTCAGTCACCACAGATCAGGACTTGTGGCCAGAGTAAGACTTGGCTCAAGAAACACTGAAACTAGCTTCTAGCCCAGAGGATTAAATAAGCATAGGCAATTCCTGACCGAAATTTGCTTCAACTCTTCTAAAATCCTTCAGTGAAGGAGTTTCTGGGACTCCTAACTCGGCAAAATCTTTCACTGTCCGCAAAAATACTGAATATATAAGCTTAAATTTTTTTTCACTGCAAAGTTGATTTTCTGCAAGAACCAAACGTTTTCCTGCCTTCTTTATAGCAGTTTCCTGCTGTGAAGAGTTTAAGTCCTCCCTCCCATCTCTATACTTGTTTTTGTGGTTTTTTTTTCCAAAAGAGAAAGATTGAATACAGTACATTCCTTCCTCATAGGTCATGCTTTCTCTTTGAGCATAGTTACTTGCCTACTTTGGACCCTTTCCAATTTGCCCACATCTTTCTGAACTCAACAGGGTACTCACAGCACTAAGTAAAGGTGAATAATTACCTCCCATGTTCTGCAGATGGAGTTATCCTATTATTACTATGGTCCAGGATAACGTTTGCCTCTTTTCCTAAGGAAAAAACCCAACAGACAACATAACACCCCACCATCTACCTTCTGCCCCAGGCTTCTCTTGTTCAGCTTAGGATCACACTAAGCACCCCCCAGAACCTCTGTAGCTGAACTGGTGCCTGCAAGACACTTCTTGATTTATAAATTCCATTTTCCAAGGGAAACAGTCTGTCTTGCTCTAATGAATTATGAAAATCCACTTTTTGTCTTGCCAGATCAATTTGTAGAAGAGTATGGCTCTTCTAAAATGCCAAAAATCACACCATGTGGGCTCTCATTAGTCAATTATGAATGTATACTCTTGCTTCAGTAAGGAATTAATGAAAAGAAGCAATAAAAGGGAATCCTTTACAGAAGTACATAACACTGCTTGGATGTAGAATGCTTGGGTTTTTTTTTTTTTAATATAATTTTCCAAAGGATTTAACCTTGCAAAGTCAGACAATAGTGATAAATGTCTTCAAATGCTTGTAAGGATATTCCTTCCCTGGTGTTTTTTAGTACAATATTAGTAGTTTTCTAATCAAAGATAGAATCTTCTGGCTATAAAGTGTCATATGCTTTGTGTAAGGAAACACAGAAACTCACAGGAGATCTGTCATTAATGATAACAGTCAATTTTCAATCCCACAGGGATACTTTCTTTCCTAGAGAGATTTGGTGAAAATCTTCATGTTCTCACATCAAATAACTTGTGAGAAGACAGGGAAGCACAAGAAATGCTCTATCAGAATTGCCTTAGCAAGGACAAAAGAAGAATAAAATGTCCCTATCTTGGCTAGATCAAAGTTGTGATTCTTACTGTTAATCTGAAGAGACTGTAAAAACAAAATATGAAGTGTGAAAATAGTACAGAAGAATTTGAAATACTTTGAATGTTCGATATGAATGTGCTTACCTCCATCAGAAATTATGTCTTTTAATGACGCTGTTTGAATATTTCACGTGAAATTACTCCTCTTCACAAAACTTTTTTGTGTTTTGTGTTTTGAGTTTTAAAATCAGTGGCTTTGGGTAGCAAAGAGTTTTAATGAGGGAAAGTCCCCAGCTTTCTGGGTTTTTTGATTGATTGGGTTTTGGTGGTTTGTGGTTTTTTTAACATCCTAAACAACACAGATCTTAGTGTTCATGTTTCACTTCCGTTAAAAAATATTCAGACATGGAAAATTACAAAAAAGCCACCCACTACTGTGGCTGCAGCTAATATTTTTTGTGTTTGTCGTACTCCTTTCCCTGAGTTTTAATTTTGATCTTATCTCCTTTTCTTTTCCCCTTGTCCTTGTTTCTCTGCTCCCTTTTGCAATATATCAAGATACTAGCATGTGCAGTGTAACAAACAGTACTCTGGCCTGCAAATTACAGTTACTTAAAAAATCATCTTAGTGTATTGAATTGTGCCTGTATTAGGTCTATTAAGTTAAAAAAAACCCCAACAAAACAAAAAATAAACCCACAACAAAACAAAACACACCCAAAAAATCATTATATCAATACATGTAATTTCTTGTAATTATATTTCTGATAGGGAATGACTAGGTGGTGGGATTGTATGGAAAGGGAATAATAGGTTTTCTATGAGCAGGCATTTTCATTTTCCTGGCACGGGGATTTACTGCCCTCTGCTGTTTGCGACAAGAACACAGCAGTCAGGGAGCGGATTAACTTCAGCTGTAACTGTTGACTCAGGAAACCTGTAATCAGAAAATAGCAGTCTCACCTGACAAGCAGAATTAAACTTTGCACTGGTAGTAAAGCTTTCCACTTAAATAATGCCCAATTACAGTGAGGGTCTTTGTTATTATCTCATTGAAGTAAAGCTACATTATATTGCATTGTACAAAGGGGACAGCATGGGTGTTTGCACCTAAGCAACGGGAGCAAAAAAATATCAGTAATTATCAAAACGGATCAAATTCCACTACCCTACTTTTAATACATAATCTGGCTTGTTCAAAGAGAGATTTGGGCCCTCTGGTGTTGATCAACGTTCATATAAATCCAGAACTTTATAAAGCTAGAGATAGCAGTTAAATTCATCAAAGTATGGTTTTAATAGTGTCACTTATATTTTTAATATGCATGCTTTATGATAATTCCATAAATTTTTAATCAATTTTTTTTCTGTATCACAAGAAAGCAAGGATAGTGGGGTAAAAGGCAAAAAAAAACCCATCCCACATTTGTCTGGTGTTCTTTATATGTGATGTTTAAAAATTCAGTTTTAATGACAAGCAATTATGGTCACATAAAGTCAGACAATGTTTAAAAGTACTTAACAGAAAAATAACTATTTAGCATTTCCCCTCAATCTCATTTCTTTTTCCCAGTTTGTTTACTTCTTTCTTGGATGCTCAGAACAAGTATCACGACAAATATGTTTCAAAACAGTTACACAAAAGGGCTCTAGGAGTAGTAAGATGTTTACAAGTATTTTGGAAATTGTGGCTTTTCAAATAAATCTTTATCCTTAGCTAAATTCAGGCTTGTACTAACACACGCACAGTGCAGCTGGTTTTTGTAACATTGTGCATTTTGTGCTGCTGAGTTAACCTTCAGCTAATAAGAGGAAGCCTGAGGAAATCATTGTACAATCATGACTTACAGACTGATAGTGTTCATAGCACAATGTTGTCGCTTAATCCTATTTGTCTCCTACAGCAGCATTTCAGTAAGAAGATGCTGCTTCTTTTGTTAAAGAAGTGCTTGGGCTCACTATATCTTTCAGAGACTTTTTAACATGCAGAATATGTTACTGTGTGATATGACTAGAGGCTACTAAGCCCAGAAAACAGAAGTGTGCTTATCTAGAGGGGCATGAGAGACAGACATTGGAACAAAGCTCAAGAAAAAATTGCAGATTGAGTTTACACTGGGACCAAAATTTTGAAGTAATATAAAAAAAGAGTTTGCAAATTAAACACAAATATAAACCAATATAAATTATCAAATACATATCCTTGTACTAACCATTTCAGATGATCAGTCAATGATGATTGAAATTTCAGGTGTGGTGTTGTGTCTCCCCACGTTTCAGGACTTTCTAGCTTTTTCTTCAACATACTCAGCCACCGTAGTGGGAGAAGCTCAGGTGATGCAGGATTATGGACCTTATTGTAGTCAAACAAAAAAGAGATCTTGCCACAGTTAATACTTCTTTTTCTCAGATCTGAAAGTGCCTTGGAAATATATAGTCCTTTATAGTCTTTTTAAATAGTCCTTTGGAAATTCATAGTCCGTTATTATCACCTTGGAATAGGCATTTGCATATTAACATATTTGTATTTACATTTTACAAATGGAAACTCTATATAATACATTTATGCCATTATTGAAAAGGTAGTGTTGATCAAATGGAAGCTTTTAGTTATTTAGCAATTATCAGTTCTGATCACCCTTTGGGCAGTAGCTAACAAAATAAAAACAAATTCAAGTGCAGAACAGTATCTTAGAAGTGGATCATGAAAGTTTCAGTGGAAATCAGCTGAAGTTGATTCATCAAGTAAGACAAATGACTGACCAGATGCATAACATTTTAAGAAATGGCTTGTCAATGCCAGAAAATCACTGCATTTATTATTAAAAGCAAGAAGGAAAAAGTTCATTGCCATCTGAATGTGCAGCAAGCAAAAGTCAGAACTAATCACTAAACCTTCAGCCAGTTGTTTGTTCGGGAAACAGTGTGGGGATTTGTTTAATCCCAGAAGGAAACTGTCCAGGAACTGTGGGAAGGCAGCCTGGGATTCCTGCCTGGAGGCAGCTGCCCAGGGGATCGAGTGAGGAACGCGCCTTTCGGCAGGGTTCGCCGGCACAGCGGGCACCCTGGGGAAGGGCGAGGGAACGGCCATGCAGGGATTTCTTGGCGGCTTCCTCAGGGCCGGGGCAGAGGCACCTCAGGGGCAGGAAGGAAAAGGCACACCCGGCTCCTGCGGCGGTTGAAGGGCACCTCCTGCGGGTTTGTACGCACCTCCTCCAGGACAATGCAGAAGGCCTTTAGCAGAGCGGAATAGCTGAGTTACGGCCGCATTCGTCGGGTTGTTCAGGACTAGCGCCTCGCAATTCCCGCCCTTCCCTGACGGCGGGCCGGCCCTCAGCACGGGCCGCCAGGGGGCGGGGCGAGACCGCGAAAAGAAGGGCGGAAAGCGCGGTTCGCTCCATCCCTCAGTTGGCTCCCTCAGGTGCAGCCCCTGAACTCCAGAGCAACGAGGGCCAGATGGGACAGACAGCTGATCCGCCCCTGCCCTATACTCCCACCACTATTAGTAATTACAACTGGTCTCACCAGTAACTCTGCAAAGATATCCGTGTGCCCCAACATACTTGAACTGCTTCTCATACTGTTAATAATAAGCCCGGGTCAGTATGTTGTGTGTTTCTAAATGCCAGTAATTTTATTTCCTTGGAATAACAAATGTCAAAGTAGAGATGTTATTTCTCCAGCTATTCCCGGCTCAGTACACTGATGATGAAAGAATTGAAAGAATTTCCCTCATTCAAGCTGTTCAGCCACTGCTGCCTATGCTCCAACTTGGCCACCAACTAGTCTGCCCTGTCTTTACCCTCTGCACAACCCAAGACTACTGTCTTTCCTTATGTTACTGGAATGCACACATTACTTCTAGCTGCTGTGTTTTTTTCACCCCTCATTCAGTGTAGCTGTTCCCCGGTTTATTCACCGGAAGCCAGACAATATAAAAACGGAAGTAGCAACCCTTGGCGAGTTGAGACCAGCATCATTTCAGTCCCATCCCTAATTCAGAATTCATCACAGGAGCTGTGCTGGACTACAGAATACCGTCCTTAATTTAGTCCTTACTTAGTACTTATTTAGTCCTTACTCACGCAAAATCAAATTGGCTCCAGCTGCTGTGCTGGCATTGGCAGCAGCTGCTAAAACCGGTGTCACCTGGGCTGCCTCTGAAAGTCCAACCAGACTAGAAACCCAACAGTTCCTCTCCAAACTGTGGGAGAAATCATACTGAGAACATTAACTGAGAACACAAGTTCATCCAATTCTGTACAGATCTTTTTTCTTTCTAATGAAACAAACCCAGAGAACAAAGGTAATGGAGTTAGGTGTTTCCTGGATGACTCTATGTGACCAAAAAAACAGGCTTCAGAAGAAGGCTCCTCATCAAAGCCAGAACCAGATACTCTTCCATTTTCCTGCCATTAACTGTGACTACTATTCTGAGCCCACCTGACCCCTGTCTCTGATGGCTTTGCTGCAACACCCATTCAGTTTAGGTGCACTTTGTACTCAGGATAACTAATAAATCTGTACCTGTAAAGGCTGGATCTGTAACATCAAGTCTTACTTAGTTTCCCCATAAAGGAACTATGATTATTTGTAGGGTTTTCCCTTGTACTGTCTCATGTTAGCATAGCAAGTTGTCTCTTGGCACTGAACTCTGCTTGGAACTATCATTCACCTCTTGCATCCTCACTTCAGATCAAGAGCCTTGTCTGACATTTTTAATGGCTAAAGCACTTGTTTCAAGAAGTTGAGAGAAACTGGAATATTGAAAAAACAAATATTGAGTCTTCAGTTTTCCTCTCAGTTCCTTTTCACCCACAAAAGGCAACCAAGTGAGAGGATCTTTATGTTTTTCACTTTTATACAGAATTTTTCTTCCCAGCTGAGTAACAAATATTCTCATCTATAATAAAAAAGTAATGGTCTCCCCAGCATAGCCTTATATAGTTCTTTGAGTAGAATCCCTCTCTAAAAATAGAAATCTATCTCTTTGACATTGAAGCTCCAGGAAGCAAGGAAACTGCTGCATTTCAAGCTGAAGCTTTTGGAAAGCGTGCTCTGTATTTCCTTTACAAGTGTCCCACAAATGTCCAAAATATACAATCTGTCCTGTCGTGAACTTTGAGCAAAGAAGATTTGGTTTGCAGCGGATACTGTTGCAGCTATACTTTCTTAGAAACAAGCAANCCGCAAGACACAACTGCCAGCTTTTCCCAGACTGCCTGACTGGGCACAATATCCTGAGCTGAGCCCAACGCTTGTACTGAGGACAACAGGACAGATGAAAACAAACAAACAGAAATCTCACACATTAACGTAGAAGTTTTTTTCAGTTCTCAGGTAGACATTCCTCTTGGGGAAACATAGAAGAGAAGGGGCAGGGGGAACACAAATCCTCCCCATCCAGCTTTTGAAGATATTGACAACTTGCTCTTGCCAAAGTCAGGGATAGAACAAACCAACTCTGCCAGCATGCTGGAATTGGAGACTGCAAGAATAGGAGGTCTAATTCCTGTGAGCACTGAGTCCAGGAGCCTTAAACAGAGCTCAACACCTCTGTGTCAGACTGGCTATAGACAGAAACGTTCAAGGATAACAGCCACAGTTGAACTATTGATTTTGGAGCCAGAAATCTGGCTCAGCTTCCACAATTACCATCAAACAGCATTTCCTCAGCGTTCTCACTACTACTATCCATTCACCATGCCAAAACAGTTCTTCTTCCAGCACTGTAATATTCCCCTGGCAGCATATTTAACATGAATTTGAAAGTACTGCTATTTCCAAATAATGAAATGTGAGTACTGATCTTAAAATCTGAATGAGGAGATGGAGACACGATTCTAGCCTACCATGGGGGAGATTCATTCTTCATTCAGCCTCCAGTTCCAGGGCAAGTATCATACTCTACTGGTAAGATACTTTGTTTTTAGTCTGGTTAGTCCCACACCTGATTTACCGTGGATTTTATTTAAGAGCGGAAAGGCAGATGATGAACTAATCTCCATCTCAATTTCATGAAACCTGCACAATTATCACATGTATTCAAGAGTTGGTTTCACAAGAAAGTATTAAGGGGGTGACAAAGTGATCTTTTTAGTAGAGATACTAATTTTTATTTATAATTATCTTTGGTTAAAGCCACTTCAAATTAAGCCACTGAAAAAGAAAGATGAATTCTTGTGATGGTTTGCATCAATCTGCTATAGCCACTTTAGAGCTTGATAAAACTGATGAAGTTAAAACTAGTCAAATTCTGGATATATTCTTTAAAAATTGAGGCTCAGATAAGGAAATCTCTGTGAAAAATTATAGGCTTTATGTTTTTGGTTAAAAGCTCAGGTTAAAACCTTGCCCATTGTTGTTGCCCAGGCAGGTGAGAAAGCCTACAGAGGAAATACTTTTGTTTCTTAATTCCCTGGAGGTTTTGAAAACATCTGTCAGGAGTCTCCAGCCTCCACTTTCCCCATTATTACGGCTTCCAGCACAAGCACAGAAACCTTGTCTCCTCTTCTGGGAGGAGAAGTAGGTCACTGACCTCTCCTGGCAGGCTTGGATATCCTTGGTGTACATCCACCCTCCAAGCCATCATTGCTCCTTTCCTGGCTGGCTTTATTTGAGTCACCAAGGAGATGTGAGGCTGATGAACATCCAGATTTCCTGATGAGTTGCAAAACAGGAGCTGTCCAGGACAGCAGCCAGGCAACACTGGAAGGCCATCACATGAACCTGTATTGGCACTCACAGAACATTCACCAGTCTTGGCAGAGCTTTTCCTCCTAAACACCAGTGTGGGTTGGCCCGAGACTGCCTCATTTTTAAGAGGTTGTTTCAAAACATTACACCCTAAGCATGAGGGATGCTAAGGAAATTAAAAGATTGATAATTGATTCTGCAAGCTTTCTTTGACTATTTGTTTAAATTGTGATTCCTGGAAGACTTGTCCCAAAGTATTTCATGGCTGAAACTACTTGTCAATATCAACCTGTACACTCTCTAATACATGAAGAATTGAGAAATTAGAGGAATGTCAAGGAAGAGTGAAAATTCAGTGAAACAGGCAATTTTGGAATTTTTTAGTAAGATCTTTCCTGGGAAGTAGGGAAGCCTGAATCCAGCTGACTTATTTTGAGGAGTGAAAGGAATATAGTTCAAGAGAGAGCAACACGGTGGAGTTTCATGTGAAACCCTGGTAAATAAATCTAGCAGCTTTCACAGAGGACCATTTTCTTTAAACTAATCCTAGGTTTTATGCAGTTGAACAGTCCAGGTAAAGATGACCGCAAGCACTGGGAGCTGGAATATAGCCCCTGTATGGAGCTCTCAGCTGACTTTGGACCACTCATTTATACTTCCCAAATGACTTGGAACAGTGTCCTTTCCTGTGAAGATTATTTGGCATTGGGCACTTTGCTTGTGCATAACACAATAACTGTTTTATGTATATTATCTAGATGCTGCCTTTACCAGATGCTCATGTTATTTGGTTTCTTTGAACAATGTCTATTGTTTGTTTTAAAACAGCCACCAAAGCCCCTCTAGCCCATAATGTGAGATCTGGCCCAGTTGTGCTGAGCTTTGTACACACAGAAAGCTCCCACAATAAACACAGAGCCACTGGGAGTGAGGCAAAGCTTCCAATTACCTCTGCATGATCCAGCTGGTGTTGACTGAATTGCTGCCTCAGCAGTGAGGCAAGTAGCAAGAAATATTACTGGGCACACATTTCAGGATAACCTTGACATCATTGACAGTGATAGCTACAGCCCTCGCTGAAACAGAAACCTGTAAGACGGCATTTGTTCCTTCTTGCTGCCTTTGCTATTCATTTTGGGAGGATGATCATATGCCATGCTCATGTATTTGCAAGCTCATGACATAATGTTAAGGGATTGTAATAAACAATACCATTTCAGGGAATAGACTGGGGAGACTGAACATTTTAACTGTCACTGGAGTAGTTTTGCTTTAAGGATTAAGTGTGTTGTCTCAAATCCAAGTTTATAATGAGAACCCTTCTGTCTTTCCTTCTCTGTCTGTTCCCTGTCCCCTCTGCAGCAAGAGAATTTGGACAGGTGACCAATGGAATGAAAATGAGACAGGGGAGTCACACAGAACAGAGTAATTGATATAGGATATGAAGCTAGGAATGAGTGGATTTGATGATGTGCACACCAGTAAAATGAGTGGCTCATTTGCCTGCCAGCAGGATGGATTTATAGGCTGTGTGTCACTATGAAGCCAGTCATGCCCCCTACTCCCACCACCCCAAAAAACCCTCATGCCTCTTGTGCCCCCCCAACGTTGCTTAATCTGAAAGGCAGATCACAAGTCAAAGCATCAAATTAAACAAACATGCTTTGGACTAAACCGGGGTAAATACAAAGACCTCCAGCAAATTAGTTCCTTTTTTAAAGAAACTGAAGGGTTCAGTTACTTCTCACATGCCTTTGCTGTTTTCTTCCAGCAGCCACAAGTCTAGGCTAGAAATTTTTCTCTTTGTAACAGTGTGCATATATTGTATACCATCATTCTCTTAGCACCACCAGCAGGTAAGTACTTGCAGGTAGCAGGTTTTGCCTTTTACCTGTGCTTTCACTGCAATTTTGGTATAAGAAAGGTGTCCCTTTTCCTACTTGAAACACCCAGTGTATGGTCTTTGGACCATACAAACACTGCAAGCATATTGCAGTTCCTCTACTCATCAGAGACAAGAGCTCAGCCCCAGATTAGGCAGTGGATATACTCATCACAAGAACTGTCTATTGTAGCTCTTGTTGCCTCCAACTGCTCAGTAGCAGATAATAAAGACACTTTAGGTCTCTATTTATTCTCCCTTAACCTTATAATTATTGAAATTCAAATCTCCAGAACATGATATATTGCAATTAAAGACTTTCGATTGTACCTTTATACCTAAGCACTCAGTAAAGGTGCATTATTTTCTCAGTCCCAAAGAAGCATTGACAGTTCAATTATCTCTCTGTATGGGGAGCAGTGGGAAGGAGGAAATAAAAATGTAGCTACAGTGTTCATGGAGAGATCAAAATTGGTTAGGACTTAGAAATAAGGCAGGAAGCATACAGCCAGTCACTGCTCAAGCAGTGCAAGAAGAAAAGGGGAATGGAAATAGAGCAGACAATGCACAGCTACCTAACTGAAAAGCATCATTCCTCTCCTTGTCACATGTTCCCACATGGCAAAAAGTCACTGTAAAAAGGCAAATCAGCACATTTTAGTTTTGACACATCAGCTACAAGCATGCAATAGTACAACCCAAGAAAGGCTATGCACTGGATGTGTTGTACCAAATGAATAGCAGACTCTCAGTGCTGTACACCCGAGCTCACTGTTGGGAAATCTGCTGTGTCGCCAGCATACCAGATCAATATTTCAGAGGTCATTATCTCATCCCTTCTTCAGCTGTTAACTTTGGATTTCTGCCAGAAAAAGGCAACCGCCAGTAAGATGATACACCAGTACATTAGGCAAGGCTTTTGGGAATTCGAGCAGGCTTTTCTTTTCACTGAGATCAGTCTTTCCCCTGGGTCCAAATGGCACAAGTGCTCTGTCAATATATAAATGGCCGAACAGGTTCTGTAACCCTCCCATGACAGAATGTGCAAGAAATTCTACTAAACTGTGTTTGTCAGATAGGCACTGCAGTGAACTGAACCTTTATGTGAGTACTTCTGACACAGTGGGAAGGAGGAGACAACAGTCACTGAACTGATCCAGAATCAAGAAGTGTAATTTCACATGTACAGTGCAGCGGAAGAACTGAGACAGAGTTAATAAAGAAGTAAACCAATAACTACCTGATACCATCTCCCCTCTGCAAGAATGTCCCATTAACTGTTACATGAGCAAACCATGATTAAGATCTACTTTAGCTGTGAGTTGCTAAGTAAAGCCAGAACCTTTGCAATGGGTTCAATGGATTTTAAAGTTAAAAAGTACCTTTGTTTTATGTGGCTTGGCATCCTAGATCTCTTATGTTGCCATAAGCTACTGTAATATTACAACAGTGTTCAATTTTTCCAATGATGATCTAAGTGATAATCAATGGCAGCACTCCTGTGCATTTAAAGAGAGATATCCTACCTCCCATTCTGGAAAGACATTTTGAATATTTAGTAATAAAACTATGTCTGGATATATTAATTATTTTCTCCTTTGATGTCTTTAATGTTATTTTGTCTCATAACCTATTTAGAAAGATAATTACCTTTACAGACAGACATGAA
Source organism: Polioptila caerulea (assembly GCA_013397295.1). NCBI lineage: Eukaryota > Metazoa > Chordata > Aves > Passeriformes > Certhiidae > Polioptila > Polioptila caerulea. The sequence continues at coordinate 106,357 of VYXF01008804.1, forward strand.
AGTGGATGTGTCTAGGAGGTTTCCCTTAAGACCAGGAGAAAAGGGTGTGCTGAACTGCTCAATATCATTATCCTGCTACTGGAAAGAATTTCGTGAGAGGAAATATTCTGTGCTTACCTTACAAGCCAAAGATACTTCATTATTCAAAGCTTCCTCTCAGGAAAACCATTTGGGAGATAACTTAGAAGCATCTTAGTTTAACCCAGTTAATTAACAGGCATTTCCATTGTCTCACTAGTCTTGTTGTGTACATCCTGCGTACAATCCCCAAAGGAGGTTACACAGAGACTTCAAGGTAAAATATAGAAAAGTATTTTATACTGTCTCTATTCCTATTATCCATATTTATAGTAGCTAAAGTCACAGCACTTGAGCTTTAGCTCTGGGGCAAGGCTCCTCATTGCATTCCCATACATTCAGAGGAGCTAGGGAGGGGCTGGACCTCACAATCCCAGTGAACTTGCCCTGTCTGAAGCTTTTACATAGTGGCTCTTACTCTGACTGATTCTGAAAGAAAGTAGCTTATCTGTTAGAGAAATTCAGCCCAGAGAGGATGAGAACTGGAATTAGCTTGATGCAAAGTCACTTCCAGGCAGCACAGATGCAAATAACTCAAGCCACATCACGCTGCAAACTCATGCTCAAGTATAGGCATGGCTAATGAAAGCAGACTAAAATTTGGTATGCCAGCTCTCAAGAGGCCCTTTATAAGAGTAAAATGCATGCAGCCATCATGGAGTCTGTATACAGAACACATACACCCAGGTAAATCATCCTACTACAGCTCCAGTCAACAACACTGTTACCTCAATAGCATTTCACCCATTTTGCTCAAAATGCAGTCTGTAAGCTTGAGCCCTGTTTTGCCAAAAATGCCTTCAGTTTAGACCTGAACCTGGTATTTCCAATGGATTTATGTGAGAGCAAAGCCACAACAAGGAACAAGGGAGTTCCAGGCAAGAATATTTCCTAAGTATATGGCTTTTAAAACCTCTTAAGGAACTCCTGAATTCTGCTAACATTATTCAGTTAAATCTACGAGTGGCTGAAATTCCCTTCCTGAAGATCTGATGACTCTTTCCTATCTGCACATTGCTACCTGTCTACTGACAACTACTTTCTCTTTAGGTACATATTAAAAGAGAAAATTAAGAACACAAAGGTCTTCCAGTTTTCCTTATTTATGGACACGTTTTTCCTTAAGACTCATTATTTATACAGCCCACACTGTCGCTTGTGATGGCAGTGATTGGAGATGGGAAAGAAAGTGTAAAGATAGAAATACATTTGGATGTTCTCATTGTAAACCTGACTTAAAACCTCCCCAAAAACCATGGAGAAAACAAGGGATGTGAGCTTGTCCCTTTATCACCCTCTCTGATTTAGTAATAGCAGTGTTTACTAGCGTGGAATCCCTGAGCTATTTAAAGGATCTACTGAGATCCCTAAAAAACCCAAACACATTAGGAGGTAGGCTTAACTTACTGTACAGTCCTTCGTATCTAACCTCCAAAAAGCTCACTAACTGAAGGCTACTTTTCTGTCTAAAGGACTCCTGCACACATAGCCATTGCCAAACAAGGCCCTAGAGCCTTATTTATAAACTGGCTGAATTAATTTGATTTGTAACTTCATTTTCAATTCCCTAACTTCATACAAGTCAAACTATTAATACACTAACAATTGTACCTCCATGTACTTCTGCTTCCTGCTCAGAGCAATGCACTGTATATTGTTCCTTTTATTAGAGTGACAGATAACTTTAAAATATATTTAAATACATGTACTAGCCACTGCCTTTGCTGTAGGGTTTATAATACAAGAGATGAAGTGCTTTTTTTTTTAATTTTTCTTTTTTAAATACTGTCTACAGGAAACACTGATCTTTGATCCCTAGTCCTGAACTTCCTGACTAACACTTAGCTAATCAATTAATGAGAAAAAATAACTTCTGGAAAGTATGAGTTAATGTCTGATAAAATTGAAACAAATAGCAAATACATTAATTTATTTATGCTGGCCTTAAACATATTTAAGAAAAACATGTTAGCCAGATAAATTTATTACAGCAATTAATAAGCAGGCCTNAATGTCCAAAATATACAATCTGTCCTGTCGTGAACTTTGAGCAAAGAAGATTTGGTTTGCAGCGGATACTGTTGCAGCTATACTTTCTTAGAAACAAGCAATAATAAAAGATGCAGCACTGGCAAAAGGTGCTGGATTTACAGCTCAGCAAAAATAACACTCTTTCTTCCCCCCCCCNAATACTGTCTACAGGAAACACTGATCTTTGATCCCTAGTCCTGAACTTCCTGACTAACACTTAGCTAATCAATTAATGAGAAAAAATAACTTCTGGAAAGTATGAGTTAATGTCTGATAAAATTGAAACAAATAGCAAATACATTAATTTATTTATGCTGGCCTTAAACATATTTAAGAAAAACATGTTAGCCAGATAAATTTATTACAGCAATTAATAAGCAGGCCTTTAATTGTTGTAATACTAATTTGTACTTAGTTAAGTGGCAAAGCTTTGTTCCACTATACTTTCTGTACTTTCACAAAGAAAGTAATGTGATGAAGTCTGTCACTTCATCATTAAGCGGAATGCAACTTTCTTTATTACTTAAAAATTTGATCACTTCATCACTTTTCCTGTCTTTTCAACCACCTCGAATCGCCACCTCTTTTGTGGCCAGGACTAGGCCATATTCAAGTCAATTGACTTCACTGTTATTTCTGACACATAACCTATTTAACTTGGATTCTTAACTTAATCATACTTTCTCTCAAAGTTAAGATATCTGACTGTATATTTAAAAAACAGATTTAGAAACATCAGAATTGTATTCACTGTCAAAGTTAAAGCATATGTTGTTTCTTTTAGAGAAAATATTACTTGTGAAAGGAGTGCATCTTACTGCTTTAATATTAGTATGAACATCAAAAGAAGAAGCAATATCTCTCCAGCCCCACTTTCCTACACACTGACACTTGTTTTCTCTGCTTCTTTACCATTTCATCACTCTGGCAATACAACAGAAAGATTAAAATTAAAAGAACCTTAACACAAGATGCATTATACAATGTCACTCACTAATTAATTACTAGTTAATTAGTTAGTTCTACACAGTAAAGGTACTAACTAATCCCAAGATTTATGTTAATGATTATTTTTAAAAGGCTATTTAGTAGAAATTTCTTAAACACATTTCTACATTATTAATAGCAAGACATCAAAGGGCACAGTTTGCTACTTTAGTAAAAATTACTGCTTTAAAAGCTGGGTAGTTGTTGGGTCTAAGACGGTGACATTCATCTGGGGAATCATTCAGTAGTCAAAGGGCATGTCCTTTGTTATTGATGTTTAATCACCAGTATAAAAGAAAACACAAAGTCACTGCTGGTAAAGTTTGCAGTTGACAAAACTAAAGTAGTAAACAATAATGAGGATGGACAACTGATCTACAGAAGTCCCTTGCCTGGTAAGCCTTTCTATTTTGGCCAACTTATTTCATCACAGCAGAACACAAGGCCAGCCACCAAAGACCCAAACCTACTTCTGCAGACATGTATGTAAATAAGGTTCACAGGAACCAGCATCAAACCTTGAGGGGCAACAGCGGCTCAAATGAGGCTTCAGGAATCCAACAGGATATTCAACTGAATAGGCTCTTCCAGAGGTGACCCCTCAGTGAAAGAAACTACTCTGTCTGTATGAGCAAGGGGCCTGAAATGGCAGGGAAAGATATTTCCACAACATCCAGTGGCAATATTTCCTATTCTACTGTTTAAAAGCTGCTGGCAAACTTAAAAAGGATGAGTAAATAGTTCTGAAAATAGCTCATGGTTTCAGAAAGCTTGCTTTAAATTCAGAATTTTGCTGTGCAAATATATGTATGTTTTAAAGCCACATAAGTCTTACTTTATTGCATACAATTTTAGGCTAAATGGACTATGCATATGGTCATATTGCTCATTTCCACAGACTGGTTGCTCAGTCAGGATATACCTAAGCACAGAACTTAGACATATGTCCTGATAAAACTTCTTTTACTCCCAACTCCAGAATAAACTAAACTCCAAGACAAGATTAAGATACACACCACCCCTACCAAAAAGCACTGGTAAAAACCAAGATGATGAAACATCCTAATAATACTCCATTGTGCCATTAAAGAACCTGGACTGAAGAGTGTCCTCAAGCCCATTTGCCTCACTTTTAACTACAACTCATTCACCTTATCACCAGGTTCAACATGTCTTGACTCTGATCTGCTTATTATAGGGCTCAGACATGCACCCAAAGTCATCAACTGGTCAGCTGAGCCCCAGTTGTTGTCTGTGCATCCCCTTGCAGCTGCAACACATAACAGGTGCATCTACTCCATCTTTTTCGCTTCATTGAGATAATATTTTTTGAAGCAAATTTCTGTTATTCCTGCTTCACCATACATTGTTTCATAGCATGGAACAGTTCTGGGTTGTAACTAGAGTGCTTTCAGATTAAATGAAAGGAGATCTAGTTAAGTGGGAAGGATGATGGCAGAAGGCATCCAGATGGCAGAAGGAGACTTGATCTAGTTGAAATTAAAAGCACTACAGCGTACACAGGCTGAGGGCTGGGCCTTCCCATTTGCTCTCTCTAAAAACACCCCTTTTCCCCATACTCACATGAGCATAGCCACTGTGTATCCATACATTTATTATTTTTTTACTGGTTAAGAAACTGCCATATGGGCATCCATGTCTACTGCAGCCCCATAGTATCCCAGAGCCACCACCAAAGTTCCTGTCCCACACTTTCCCCATTGTAGCTGTGTCTTTGAGTGGTGATCTCTCACCTGGCCAGTGCAGCATCCAGATCTTGCTCACTCACAGTTTCCACCTGAAGTCTTCACAGGCCCTCCTGAGCAAGCCCCTGGACAGACCCCAGTCCCTGCTGCCTCTGAACTGGTGCCAGGGGGTCCTGGATCCCCTGGGGTGCTCAGATAACAGGGAACACCCAAGCTAAGTTCATCACATAGCAAGGAACACTTTTCTCCTAAGTTTAATATTTCTGTGGGTATGAGGAATTGCTCTGCACTTGACCTTTTAATCACCAAAGAGCATTCCTGATAGTGGGAAATTCTGGATACAGGAGAAATCTGGGAATAAAAAGAAATTATGCACTTCAGGTACATTGAATAATAAAGAATCCTGACTGAGGGGGTGGGGGGACAGGAAACCAATAGAGGCAACACCAGCTGAAAATGAGATGAAGCTCTTCAAGGTACCCAGCAGCAGCTGGTATCTTGACAGGTTCAGCACTAACAGCACCAGCCTAGTTTTGTTGTGTTATACTGGTGTTGCAGGCATTGGAAAACAAGGAAAATCCTTCCAAACTTATTTTTTTTTTGTGGTGAGATCCCATCCAAAAAGATTTATGGGAAAACACACTTTTTCTTCCTCAGGAGAACTTCAAGTGCATGGGAGAAACAAGTACCTGAGAAAACAAGGGCTGAACTATGAGGCAAGAGCAAACACTGTTTTTGTAATAATCTCTCCTGCTTTACAACCAAATATGCTATGCTTTAAGTTCCCAAGAGCTGGATAAAGGTTTCTTACTGTCCCCTGTATGATCAAGTTGCATACCTGCTAACAAAAGCAGCTTTTGTATCCCAGTGGGCTCCTCAAAGGCTTTCTGCCAAAACTTTGGGAGAAAACTGTCCCCCAAACACATATTTTACCAGGGAGAGTTTTCTTTCCACAAATCTTCTTGGAATTTTTTTGTTGTTTTTCTGAGTGGCTCTTTTTTCTTTATTACTTATTTATTTATTTTATTTCTCCCAGAAATCTGAAAAATTTTGGTTTACATGAGTAAATTATTTATTCATTTTTGGGCTTTCCAGTGAAGACAAATAAACAAAGCCAGAAACAATAACAGCTTGCCTGGCAAAGCAGTCTACATATTGTTGAGGAAGTGGGTGTTATGCTGAGGCTAAAATAACACAAATGATGATGGGTTATTCTATCCTAGCAGCAACCTGCTATAACTTACCACATAACCTGCCCTACCCTGGCCCATTTTCTTCTGGGTGTTCATTCTTCCCTTTTATTACCCCGACAGAAACACACACAAAAGAATTAATACTGAGGTGATTAAATATTGTTCAAATTTGGGAGGGTGTTTTTGCATGAAGTTTTAAATATCTCATAATTGTGATCTCTCAGCAATTCACAAGGCAGAAAACATGGACTGAGAGAACCTCTTAAGAACTTTGAAAGAAAAACAATCCCCCTTGTCTGTTTTTTTGGGGTTGTTTTTTTTTTTTTTTTTTTTTTTTTTTTTTTTTTTTTTTTTTTTTTTTTTTTTTTTTTTTTTTTTCTTCAAAGGNTTTTTTTTTTTAATGCTACCAAGGAGTCCCTCAAACACTAAATAAAGAAAGAGATACAAATTTTCTTCTCACAATCTAGATATCACATTATGCTGTTTCAGAGTTCAGAGGTTTCTATAATGGATGTTTATAGATTTTCTGAACAAGAGTCACTCAGAATTCTTCATGGTATCTCTACATTAAATATTTACATTCAGGCCAAGGATGTCTTGTAAAATTTTCATAGCATACCCTCCTATTTAAAAAAAGACAGTAACTGAATCTCAACCCAAATGCTAGCTCTTATATGAAGCAAAACCTTCTGAACATTGTCTAAAGTGACATTTCTTCACAAGGCACAAGGATGTTTATGCTCTTGTCCAAGGGGAGATAAACAGAGCTGCATACTACTCCATATTTGTAAATGTTAACTCTGCAAAGTAGAAACTGGTTTCTGTATGCATCAGGCTTCTGTTCCTTCAGAGCTCCAAGAGCCATAATGTGACACATGGGAATGTGTAAATTGAAACAGCAGATAGATATGGTGACCCTGCCACAGAAAAATGTGCATTCTTACTCTTGTGTCCCACATCATCCTGACTCCAAGGGATTTCCTTTCTGAAATGCATCTTGGGTACCAGCCCAGTGGCTTAACAGAAAATCTGGGACAATTCCATGAGTCTGTGGGGCATTTCCACCCTCAGATCTGGAGTATATCAGTAGCTTCTCTAAAATCAATAAGGACTGAATCTGCTACTGTGAGTGTGGTAGCAAGTCTACTTCTCTAAAAATTTTCAAGAAAATACAATGAGAATTAACAAGGGTAACACACCGAATCAACAACTGGATATGGTATAAGGCCAAAGTACTCACACCAACAGGTAGAAGACTGAGATCAAAGAACTCCAGGCCAGCCCTTTTATGTGTATATGTCATTCTAAAATAGACTCGTGCAAGAATCCTGGTTAATATAACACACTCTTTGCCAAATATGTGCTTCAAAAATAGCCATCAACTGTAGGCATACCTTGAGTGGTGTTAGAGCTGTCTGGGTTTTGTTATGCAAGGACTGTGATAAGTTGTAGCATATTGCCAGTGGAAAAAGAAGTGAAACTGCAAAAACTGCACAGGATTCTTGAATGAGAACTTAACAGGGAAGTTTAGACCCTAACAGGTGTGCTTTAATAAATCAGAGCACTTACTCACTAAATGCAGATTTAGGCTCTCCAGGGTTGCAGATGTTTGTAGTTTGGAAAGTAAAACTACACTTGGGAATCTAAGGAAAAAGTGACCAGCATGTAGATACTGATACTCTGCCCAGAGAGGTCTGAATTTAAACAGTCTTCTTTAACAATCTCAGTGCAGATTTCAGCTCTTAGTAGTCTTCACTTTCAAAGAAACTAATGAGGGTTTTTTTGCAGTTCTGCTAAACTGTGATCAATTGATTGATATCTGTCCCAAACTTCCATGTCTCCCAGTTCTAAAAGAATTAATCCAGCCTGTTTGACACCTAGCTCACAATTTCAGTAGAGCAGGATATTTTGTGTCATTACTGGTCAGAATAGTATTAACCTCAACTGAGACAAGCTGTTAATTTGTGTTACTGTAAATTTGTTTATGATCAATAATATTGGTCCTTTTGCACAGACAAAAAGTATGCTGAGGATGTGGTTGCTGCTGTTTTCAAATGAACACTAATTGTGCAATCTGGAATTTGTTTTTGACTCATTGTAGGTTCGCAGCAAAAGCAAAGCAGCCAAGGCTGGACTGTGTGAGGGGGATGAGGTGGTGTCTATCAATGGCAAGCCTTGTGGAGACCTAACCTATGCTGAAGTCATTGTTCTGATGGAAAGCCTGACTGACGTCCTGCAAATGTTTATCAAGAGGTACAGGAATGCACAGGATGCTTTGGTGCAATTCAGTGAATCACCTGGAAAATGCTGGCTTTGAACACACTCGGTTTGCAGACTTATACCGAGAGGTTCTGATAGTCCTGTTATTAATGTCTGTAACTCTGCTTGGATGGAAAAGGAAGACAGAGAATTTGAGCTGAAGGCATTAATGTATATAATTTGAACAGCAGCAGTCAGGCACAGAATTAATAGTACAGTCTCCAAATGTAAGTATTAATACTTGCAAGGTGTCCACTAACCATATATGCATACTGCAGAGCCTTGAGTTCAGTTAGTCTCTGAAGCCCTTTGAAGCAATGAAGTGTTGTTATTCCTCACAGATAGGGAAGTGAGGCTTACAGAAAACAAAGGCTGTAGAGATGGAGAAACTGTGTTACCCAGATATGCCTTGATGATGACATGGCAAATGGTCTTCTTGGGTGGCACTTCTTGTGTTAGTGGTCAGGAGGAGGAGAGGGTCTGGAAGTCATGAATTCTCTTTCTGTAGCTGTTATCACCTCACTGGATGAGGTGGGGGAAGTCACAGCTCTCTGGGTCTCAGTTTCTGCCTTTGTAAAATAGTGAGAGGGAATTCCAGTTTTCTTTGAAAATGCTTTGAGTTTCTTAGAGCAGAGAAGCTTTATGCAAACTTGCATGAAGTGATGCAGGCCAGCATTACTGCTCACTGAATATCAGTCTGTTCCAATGCCTGCTCTGTAATTGCCATCAGTGTAATAAATGCAACCTGAGTTCAGGAGCACCTACAGTCAAGCACATTCTCCCCACACTCTGAATTCAGACAGGATGAACTGTCAGTGATGGTAAGAAGAAGAAGAAGAAGAGTCCTGAAACTCCCACACTCCTTGTAAGGACTTGAAGCAGTGTCCCTGGAAAGGCTGAAAACAGGCTCTGGTCTCTGGCTACCAGGAATTTCTACACAGCATGTGAAATTCCTCATGGTTCCTGCAACCTGCAGGAACTTACAAAGGAACTTTCCTCAAGGGCCTAGCAGTTCAAAGTGACAGTCTGCCTTCAAAACTAAATGCTCTCAAGGATTGCTCATTTTATTCATAGCAGACATTTTGCATGGCCTGTGTGTACACATTGTCTGGGGCTGAGTAATGGATCAGTGTGACAGGATCAGGGGGACTGTGGTAGCTGGGGATTAGAGCTTACCTTCCCTGGAGTGCACAGCTCCTGCTCCTGGTTCAGCAGGGGACCAGCTAAGTGTTCCTCATGTGATAGCTGCATTCTTCTGTTTTTAATTCATAATGTGGCTACTGAAACTGCACTTGTAAGAATGATATTTGTGGCTGACCAGCTGTCTTCTCTTCAGCCATAGAAATAGCTCCACATACTTTGACTCCTGCCTGTTGCTGTTGCATAACTGGTATTTCAGTTCTCTGAAGGGCACAGGATGCTGCAGCTGAAAGGGACTCTCCATTGCCCCTGCTTGAATGCATGGTGAACAGCATGGCGTATCCTAAAAATCAAAACCAAAAGGGTATTTATACCACATAATTCAGTGTCTCATGGAGTGAAACCATGTCAGAAATTTTAGGAAAATTGCAGTTGCTCAACACTCTGAAAGTGACTAAAATGTTCTGAGGAAATTCATTGTGAGAATCTTTAAATTTCTTCTCATCAGCTCATGTCTCCCAAATCCCAGCCCCTGCTGTTTGTATATTCCCAGGTATGGGAGAATGGACTGAAACACTTCTCTTCCCCTCCCACCTCGATTGGGGGTACTATCCTTCTCAGCACTACCCCTAAAAGGATTTTTCAGGAAGTGTCTTAGCATCCTTTGAGAGTGATGAGAAGCAAATCCTTCCTTTCCTGAGTAGCCACTTGTTAGCAGATGCCTCCAGAAAATGCTGGAAAGCATAAGGGAAGAAAAATTTAAGTGATATTCTACTGGTAAGCTTTACATCTAAGTGTCTTCTGTTAGCAGGGAAGAATATTTTCCATTGGAAAGCTCCTGGTTGTCCCCGAACTTCTTGCATGAAGGGTGTGATTTTCAGAGGCATTAATTGTTGACCTAATTCTGCTCTTACAAATCTCATTGAGAGGAAAATTTAAAGTTGTTTTTAAAATGCTGCTTGGCCTTTGATGTCTACCAAAAGTTTTCCCAATGCCATGTAAGCCATAGCGAGTTCCTGACCAGCAGCAGTGCCCAGAAAACACTCGGTTTACAGGATGAGAGGAAAGAGACACCCTGCAGGGCGGGCACTCCTAGATGCCGTGTGGAGGAGCTTCTCACTGACCTTCCCGGCAAATGCTGAGCAGATAGATCCGGGAAACACGGAGAGAGGGGACAGACACCGAAACGCCAGCCTACCCTTCTCACATCAGTGTTAGCAGCTCCTGGACTACTGCTGAGTCTGGAGAGAACATTTCTGAGAGGAAGAAGGGAGTGCTCAGTGCATGCCAACATGAAATACTCCATGTAGGGAGTAAAACATGAGCCTGCAACAAACCCTGCCGTGCTGACTCCAAGAGTTTTGTTTCCTTCCTGGAATTTCACCAGGGCTATTGTTCCTGCAGCAAGCTGGAAAGGCCAGAAACAGAAACAAGAATTTGACAAAACAGAATCTGGAATGACAAAAAAAAGAAATACCTGGTATTCTGCCTTTTGAGAGAGGATACACGATTATTTCTATATAGAGTAGAAGTATATCCATACGTAGCAAGGGCCTTTTAAGGTGGAAATCTTTCTCTCCCACACATACACACAATCATTCAACTACCAATAAAGGCTAACATTTAGCTGGCCCAGCCTCCAGTCCATATCTTACAAGGAAATGTTTACAGATTTCTGTAATTTATCTGTGCTTGAGAGCAGTACAATTGATCATCCAAATAGCATCATCCAATGGGATCCAGCAGCACCCGCAGGGAGCTCCCTAAATTAATATCTGTCTGACCTTTACCAAGCTCCATAAGTGGGGAAATGGATGTTGCACATTTCGTGCTATTTGAGGCAGACCCAGACTGCCACAAGCAGTAAGCTGCATGCCTAAAAAGCAAGCGATATTGAAGTTTCTTCAGCACACTGACAGATTTATTCCCTCTGCTGCTTATTCCAACCTTTATTTCTAGGTGGTTTCAAAATTTCAGAATAGGCAGGGCTGCTTCTAATTTCAAAATTCTTGACAGTACTTGATATTAATACTTTACTGGGGACACCTACCACTTCCCTCATTTGAAAAAAAAGTGCTTTGCTACCTTCTAGCAGATAGAAACTCTTAATAACATGCTGCAGCCTTGCTGTACAGAGATTTCTCCTCAAATTAATCGTACTCAGTATGGTACAGAGTCCTGGAAGAAGGAGCTAAAGAAGTGCACCATGTATCCTAGCAGCAGTAAATCAGCTTAACTGGGCCAGAGGAATTAGTTGTTTAGAAAAAAGGAGCTACACTGATGTATATTGTAGGTTTCACAAGTGAGAATAACATTTTCCAGGTAGAAATAATACCTTTCTAAATAAGGAGGAAATATTACATGGGTTCACTACCCTTTTATCACTGGAATAGGCCCAAAATACTTCAGTTAATCCATTATATATTAGGATGATGATCCTCCCAGGAATTCTTTGAATGTGTATTTCAAGTACTCATTTCCCTCCCTCTGATCCTTATCCAGTACTTCTCTATTCCTTTGAGAGTGAATGATTTGGAATCACATATAAGGATGGTGCCTAAAAAAGTTGCAGTAGTGGCTACAGAGCCAAAAATTAATCACTCCTCTGGTGTCATGCAAAGTTAATTTTCTCACGGACATGTGAAATATGAAGAAGTATTGCCACAGAAGTCTCAGCAGCATTTCTCTGGAAACCCTATAAAAGAAATGTGTCTGTGAAAGCACACTGATGTTAAGAATTATACAATTCCACATTTCAGGTTAGTAGAGGGGCCATGGTTCTACCAGGGTCACGTAATTTTCCTCTCACTGTACTGCTAAGTTGAAGAATTTTGAAAGATACAAAGACGCTTCTATTTAAGACCTATACATTCTGGGAAAATTCTTCTATTTAAGTGGACCTGCTAGAAGGTGCCACAATTGATTAGGGTGGGGAAATAATGTGCAGAAATTGCTTTTGTAACTCTATTTAAAATGGCTGTGCTTACAGCAGCCTAATTTTTTGAATTGTTTACATATGTGCAGATCCTCCAGTGGAATAAACAAAACCTTGAGTGCTGAAAGAGAAAATGGAAAGCATGAGAACATAAAAATTGAGGACAACAGGGGGAACACCACACTGCAAATGAACACAGTGCAAGAGATACCCCATGGAGATTTATGCATCACAGAGATTTACAGTGGGACTCACCACGAAGAAGCAGAAAGCAACACACACTTTCCTGAAACAAAACAAGGGACTGCACAAAGCCACAGAACTCCTCCCAAAGTGATAGGCACCCCTAAAGTGATCGTGACAGACGAGGCTGCTGTCGGAGGGATGACAGAAGAAAGGCCAGGTGCTACAGTTGAGCTGCAGTTGTCCCTCTCAAATGACACACACAAGGCCACCAGTGCCCCTGCTGCGACTCTCCTGGAGGCAGAAAAGTGCCCTCCTTCAGGCAGAGGACCTAGTGCACAACAGGACCAGAGCAGCTCCTTCATCGCCGTTCCCCTGGCTGTGAAGGAGGGCAACATCCAGTGGTCAAACAAAGTAGTCCACTTTTCTAGTAGCAAGGAGGTCAAGAGGATCCAAGGTGCAGCTCAATCTATCCCCAGGGTGGAGGTGATCCTAGACTGCTCAGACAGGGAGAAGGAAGCACCCAGGTCTCTGTCTGAAAGGGGGTGTGTTGATTCTCAAGTAGAAGGAGGGCAGTCAGAAGCACCTCCTTCCCTCCTCTCCTTTGCAATCTCACCAGAAGCCACAGTGCAGGCAGAAGACAGCAAGCACTCGGAAAAGGAGCATAGACCTCTCAAGCACAGGGCAAGGCACGCAAGTGAGTATGTCCCATCTAACCATTTGCACTGCTTGGGGGACATCTTTTGTAGCTTTAGAGATAATTTCAGGATTTAGAATGCATTACGAAGAAAAATCCTTATAGATTTTTTCTGCAGTTTTCTAACTTTCCCTCTCTCTTTTTCTTTTAAATGATGTTTCTGTTCTTGCTTTCTATATTTTTTCCAGGTAATACAATGCTCCTGGAGATGAGCCAAGAGTGTACCCATGCCTCAACTGCACTGAATAACTTTGCTTATTAGAATTCCACTTTTAAATTAACTCATGACTTTGTCCAACTAAAAATACTTACATCTCCAGAAAGGGCTGAACTCTGCTGGACTTCTAACTCATATTCAGTGGCAATCTGTAAAATATTAACAAAAAGAGCAAGTTGCTTGCACATGTCTGAGTGAATTGTGTGGGTTTCTCCTTTTATAGCCAAAGCTTTGCGTTGTCATTTGCATCATCTTAAACTAAAGCCATGCTACTGCTTTGAAAAGTTAATAAAAAAGTCTAGCAGCAAAGCTTGATGTTGCCTGCAGAAGAGATTTTGACAGACATCAGCATGTGTATAACTGTTACATGATCCTTCTGGTTTTGTCAGCCTTCCCTAGACTGTAAAGTGAACATGTTATTTCTCCTGACTCCCAGACCCAGAGGTCAGCTTCAAAATGTGTCCAAGAAGTTTACATGGAAGCAAACTTGCCACTGGAGCCAATATTGATTAACTGGGTGTAGGCGTGTATTATTTATTAATTAATCTATTTATTTCTTTGTTATTTTATTCATCTGGGACCTTTCTATTGGTTGCTTCCTCCTTCCCAACAATGTGAAGAATCCTGTCTGGGGATTTAGTAGCAGTATGTCAAAGGTGCTTGAATGTGTGCAGTGAGATACCGTAGCAACAAACTATTTCATATGCAGCACTGGAACTCCTCTGCTAACTCACTGCTAATTCCTCTGGAAGCATATTTTTAGCATGATAACCATTTGTGTCTCATTGGCAAGTGGATTAGGCAGTTATGCCTAAGTGTCTGTATGCAACCCTCATATTTTGGGCATCTTAAATGAAGTATAATAGAAAAGTGCACATGCTTCACATTTTGGCTGCGAAGTCAGAACCAGCTGTGGGACTGTGCCTGCATTTCTTAGGAGATTACTTGCAGTGCCTGTCTTAAAAGAATGAACTACTTTGTATATGATAAATTCTTCTTTCAAGAAGAACAGAAGTCTTGTCCTTTTCCAACGTCAGCTATGGCAATCTCAGTCTCTTCTAAGCTAGTGGCGGGTCATTATCCTTAGGAACCACTGATTTAATACAAATTTATTACTATTATTATTAATAACCTATCTACACATTAGAAAAAGCAAATTGCCAAGTATAGTGGACACTCTGTGTGCAGCAAATACTATGCATGTTTTCTGAAAAAATAGAAGTTATAATGCAGCATTTAAGTCTGAACTTCTATTATGGGTGTTTGATCTCCCTAGCAGAAATTTTCTCTGTAAATATTATTCAGATTATATTTATCTGAATAGGTAGCACTCTAACACTAAACTCCATAGTTTTGGAAAATACCTTCAGTGACTATTGAAAGCAATTGGATTGTCACAGGACTGAGACAAGGATTTTGTGATTTGGCTCTTCCAACTATAAAATATTACAAATTGCTGGTTTGGGTGCTAGCAATCTTTTATAGATTCTTGTGAGAACCATTGGTCCAGTTGTGCAGTCATCTGGCCTAATGGCAAAACTCCAATTGTCTTTAATAGGAGAAGTATCAGACTCCATCTACTGACATGGCTAAAAGGATTGTGACTAGAAAGCACATGGCATGGATTTCTTTAATAATTCTATTTTATTTATGCCAGCAAAAGATACTAAATAATTTACTGTTGTTTTTTCTTTTATAAGAGGAATTATTTTCCCTTGTGGCTATTGATTTAGTCAGGAATAGCTTTGAATTCCAGGATTTTTAAAGGGAGGAGCTATTGAGGCTGTCATTGATGAGATTCAGTGGTAGAGTACAAGGACGGGAAAGCAGCAGGGACGCCACCTGACTAGCACTGCCCCATGAGGCACACACTCCTTGTCCCATTACAAGGAAGCAGTCATAATGCTGTCCAGTGCATCCATCAGCTTTGCAGCTGCATTTGCTCCTCTTTCACATGACCAGATGGAAACCAGTAGTTTATGCTTTCAGAAATATTGTCATTGATACTCCAGTGAATACCCTTGAGAAGTTAGTTGAGTCTCCTTGGTTCTGTTCCTAAAAGTGTATTCACTCTTGCCACATTTCCAAAATAAATATTCTATATATGTTATATCTTACAGAACTTGCATTTCAGGCAAGTAATGCTTGTTAAAAGACTGAAACCTGCTTTCATTAAGTACCATGGACAAACTCCAACATCTACCAAGGGGGTGAAAGTTAATGCTAATATTTTCTGTGCATGCCCTTCTGGATGTATAGTTATTTTTAAACTGCTAATACACAGTAGCATAGTGACTTTTAGCAAGTTTTCATTCTATAGGAGTAAAATAAGCACCTAAATGGCAGAAGCTGATGCCACAGTCAGAATCTGCTCAATTTTGTTTGGTCTCAGATATTAAGCAGTCATGAGCCTGCCTGGATGGTAATGGCTGCTGTAAGCCTAGGAACTTGTAGTCAAATACTTGGAAATTACCAGACCAGAAACTGGATAAATGAGAAAAAGTCACCTGTCTGTTGGTGCTGGGAATAAAAACTAAGAATGCTAGAAATAAAGACACATGTAATGTTCCTATTGAACTGAGTCCTAAAGAAAGGGACTTACTCTTTGAACTTGAATGGGTGTGTGTCCAAGGAATGCTGGGTATGGAATTTACAACATAGCTGGCACTGTGAGAAAAACTCGAGTATAATGAACTTTCCATAGAGAAGATATGTTTTCATATTTAATAAATTTCAGTGCAGAAAAATGCACTTGTTAGACAGCTCGTGATTTTGTGGGTCGTGTGAATTTAATGTACACTTTGATTCTTTCCGCAGGGCTCCGACGAAGCGAGAGCCTGTCAGAGAAGCAGGTCAAAGAAGCCAAATCTAAATGTAAAAGTATTGCACTGCTGCTGACAGCAGCTCCCAACCCCAATTCCAAGGGAGTGTTGATGTTCAAGAAGCGCCGCCAAAGGGCGAGGAAATACACTTTAGTCAGCTACGGGACTGGGGAGTTAGAACGTGACGAGGACGAGGGGGAAGAGGGTGAAGGTGAAGAGGGGGACAAGGAAAACACTTTTGAGGTGAGTTTGCTTGCAACAAGTGAGTCAGAAATAGATGAAGATTTTTTCTCTGACATTGACAAAGACGGTAAGGTTGTGACATTTGACTGGGACAGCAGTCTGCTTGAGGTGGAAAAGAAGACAAAAAGTGGAGACGAGATGCAGACGCTTGCAGACAGCACGGGGAAAGGGGCCCTTATGTTTGCCAAGAGGCGGCAGAGGATGGATCAGATTACAGCGGAGCAAGAGGAGATGAAGGCAAGCACAGTGCAGACAGAGGAGCACAGGGAAAGCACCGTGACAGAGAACTTCCAGAAAGTGAGCTCTTCTGTCTATCAATCAAAGGAGGAGAAAATGTCAAGACAGCAGACCTGTGTGAGCAAAAGCTACACAGATGTGAGCCAGAATCACAGCAAAGTGGTACAACAAAATGGCTTTGGCTTAGCCCCTGGCACAAACCTCTCTTTCCAGTCCTCTGGAACTCAAAAGGCAGCAATTTTGAATAAAACAGCAAAACCCTTTCCTTCTGGAGTTCAAAACCGAGCAGCTGCACCATTTTCACCTGTAAGAAATGTCACCAGTCCCCTTTCAGATGCAGCAGCACCACCTCCTTACTGCTCTGTCATCCCACCAGCTGAGGCTTTATACAGACCTGTCTCAGCTCCAGTGGCCAGCAAGGCTGTCCCACCCGCATGGACAGTCACTGAGCCCACAGAGCATATCGCATCCAGGGATGAAAGGATTGCCGTGCCAGCCAAAAGAACTGGGATACTGCAGGAAGCAAAGAGAAGAAGCACTTCCAAACCTATGTTCAGTTTCAAAGATGCACCCAAAGTTAATCCTAATCCTGCCCTATTGTCCCTTGTACACAATGCAGAGGGCAAAAAAGGGACCGGAGCTGGTTTTGAGTCAGGACCTGAAGAAGACTACCTCAGTTTGGGAGCAGAAGCTTGCAATTTCATGCAGACTCAAGCATCTAAACAAAAGGCCCCTCCTCCTGTTGCTCCAAAGCCTTCACTCAAGCTGTCTCCTTCTGCTGGTACTCCAGTTTCACCAGTTTGGTCACCTTCAACTGCAGCTTCCAACAAGTCTCCTTCTTCCCCAGCACCAGCCTCACCTCAGGCTGCGTACCCTGCACTACCCAAATCTCCACAGTATCCTCATTCTCCCATCCATCCTCCAAGCACTCTTGACCTTGCTGGTCCTTTCAAAGGGCCTCAGGCCAGCCTGGCAAGTCCAAACCTTGCCCCCAAGGCAACACCAGTCACCCCAAGTGCTGGAGAAACAAAGCCTCCCTTTGAGATGCCACCAGCTATGAGTGGGAAAGGAGCACAGCTGTTTGCCAGGAGGCATTCCCGAATGGAGAAGTATGTGGTGGATTCAGAGACTGTGCAGGCAAACAAGGCACGAGCCTCATCTCCAACTCCATCTTTACCAGCTTCTTGGAAATATTCATCTAATGTCCGAGCACCTCCACCTGTTGCTTATAATCCCATCCACTGCCCGTCTTACCCTCCAGCTGCTACCAAGCCTTCCTCTAAGGCTCCTGCTGCCACCAAAAACACAAAAAGAAAACCTAAGAAAGGTCTCAATGCTTTAGATATTATGAAACATCAACCTTATCAACTCGATCCATCTTTATTTACTTTCCAGCCTCCTAAGGAAAGCCTTACCATGAAGCAGACCTCGAAGCTGTCCACTTCAAAGCGAACACTGCCTTTACCTACCTACCTTCCACCGGGTGCTGGCTCTCCTACAAGGGCCCGGCCTTCCTCAGTGTACTCTGTGCCAGCCTATGGTTCCCAACCTTCATTCCCGTCCAACACCTCTCTCCAAGGGAATGAATCATATTCACCCACAGGCTACTCTGCGTTTTCTAAGCCAGAAACCACCACATCCTATTTGTTTACTGCTCCGAGGCCAAAATTTTCAGCCAAGAAAGCTGGTGTCACTGCACAGGTGTGGAAACCATCAGTTATTCAAGAGTAAACCTGGTAGCAGAAACTTAGTGTCCATTTTGCTTGCAGTCACTGGTTTGCTGTGGTCACCTGGCACACAGACTGTGCCCGTGGTATTCCCTAGCTTACTTAAGAATTTCAGATTATCACCTCAAATCTGGGTCCAAAATGTTTGAACTTTTTAAAGGAATCAAAAGAGATCAAAAATTTCAGCACATGTATGCATTTTATCAGGTGCTTTATACACAGGACATCCTGAAATGGAGAGATGCCATTGCGTGAAGTGAGCAGGACACTAGGTTTTTGCTTTAGGACTACAACAATAGAAACAGTGAGCAATACTCCTGGTATGCCAAATTAACAGAGAACAGCTTTCTTCCTGTCCCTCTCCCCAACTGTGTTCTAATTACCTAGGGATTTGAGGACTTTGGTGGTTGTTTTTTTTAAGGAAGTGCTTTGTTAACTAATAGTAATACGTATTATTAACACAGCGTTAAATAGATACAGTTTTAGACTCTGATCACTAGCAGAACTGGGTGGACCTTTGGTCTGCACAGGGCCTCATAGAATTCACTCAGAATCTGTCTGGTCTCAAAGGTCCTTCCACAGGAATCTGATTGATCAGCCAGGGGCTTAGCTTGTAAGCTGTCTGGATCAGCTGTGATCCAAAATCATGAACTGCCTCTGTGATTTCACAGAGAATGTGCTGTAAGAGATGCTGGAGTGTTACGAAGACTAAAAAGAGGTGGAGAGACAGCTGGACAAATTGTTTAAGATTTTCCATTTTGGGGAAATTTTGCATCTGACATGCAGGCATATTTATAACCAGAGTCTGCCTTGAATCTGGCAAGTATGAGAGCAGCCTGTAAATCAAAATTATTGAGCAGTCAGAGAGATGAACTGGAATTTGCAGCTGCAATGCAATGCACCAGTTTCTTGTGAAAGCATAGTGACTGAGAACTGGAGGCTACCTGTAGTGTAGAGGGCTGATTCTTGCTCCCAGAATACTTTGTGCCACAGAAATTACCAGTAAATCATGATTATGACCATGTCTTCCTACTGGCCTCTTGTACACTTTATTTTTCTCTTGGGCCTCTACAGAGCTTCTTCCCACTTTAAATCTTTTTACTCTGGTCTTACACTTTTATCTTTAACTTGTCATATTAGGGACTAAGGATTGAAATACTGCTACTGGGGAAAACTTTTAAGAGCCTGTGATCTTTAAATGTACTATATAATCATGCAGTGAATATAAAGCAAATATTTGTTTGGTTTAGCATGACTTTCATCAGCATCAGTGGTGCTAGGGCTAAAACGAGGTGCTGTTTCTCACAACTAATCAAAATCTATCCCAGGTGTGAAGCTAAAGATTGAAGCAAAACTCTATGAATAAAGGTGGCAGAATCTGTTGGTATATTTGTTTAAACTATCATTCAGCTAGTTACAGACCAGATTATGGACGTTGTGTATCATAGCAAGGTTTGTAGAACTATTTATCTCGATGAAGAAAACATTCCTACGTATGAGCAAAATCTCTGTAGTTTGGTCCCATGATGGTAACTCAAACTGCAATCAAAGAGGAGAAAAATGCATTTGGTTGCACATGCAGAAAGCAGGCTGAATTCAAGTTCTAATCAAACCAATAAAAAACAGTCCTATGAATTTTGGACCTCCAGAATTCTACTTTCCCCTTTAAATTTTGGATTGGGTTACTGAATGCATTAGAAGAAAATGACCAAGAGATCCATCTCACCCTTAAAATTCAGGAAAATGATAGGAAATTCAGAGGGAAAAAAATTGAAAACTGAAGAAATATTTATACTGCATTTACCTGGAAATAGAAAGTAGCAATATTTTAGTCCTTTGGAGATCTCCCTTCTACCTGTTTTCCACTGTCAATATCTGTACTTTTCTTCTATCATTAAACTTGTCCATTTCCTCTCTGCCTGTTTGAGGCTTTTTTCTTTGGTTTGGCTGCTATTTTTTTGTTTCATTTCCATGTACAGACTGCCACTATATTATTGGGGGAAGCCTATTCCCAATGCTAG
Organism: Polioptila caerulea; assembly: GCA_013397295.1. Lineage (NCBI taxonomy): Eukaryota > Metazoa > Chordata > Aves > Passeriformes > Certhiidae > Polioptila > Polioptila caerulea. The sequence goes on from VYXF01008804.1 coordinate 126,833, forward strand.
CCTGTTAATATGAAAACTCCTCCCTCCCCTTTCTCACCCTTTTCCTCTTCCCTTTCCTCCCTCCTTTTTTCCCCTCTTTCCAAGTTCAATCTGGAGTTGCATACACCATTTCAGGTAGATTTTAAGACACCAGTAGGTACTTGGAATAAAGATTCTCCAGCAAAGGTAAGTAGTGCTGTGAAGAGACACAAATCCAATCACCCTCCTTTTTCCCTCTGTGCTTTTGCTTAGTCTTCTCTTGGAAAGCATATCTGTAAATTATAATCATACTTCTGTACTTGTTCACCCAACCACCAAAAGGATATTTCCCTGATGAGGAGATTTGTAGCAGCTTTGTCCTTCCTCCACAAGTGTTGGTATTGATTCCTGTGGCTATGAGACACAGGAGCTTAGAAAGTACATCTATGCTGAAAAGTTGGATTTGTATCACATTTGGATTCAAATATAAGTGTTTTATATGGCCTAGAACAATGACAGAAGGATCTTTAAAGCACTAGTAAGAGTTAAAAACAAAAGTCTCAATGACATTAGTGCTCTTAACTTGGTTCAGATCTTTTGAAAATCTCATTTAAAGCCCAACTCTGAATTTGATTTCTTATATACACATCATTCTACATGCATGGGACTTGGATCCAACCTGGCTTCAAGGCTCTTTATGCTTATCAGGTAAGTCTTTAATTCTTATTAATATTTCAAAAGACTGGTCTACCTACAGTAACAGATTTATCTGTTGATAAAGATGAAATCTCTCTTGAAGCAGATATTTCAAGGAAATCTGAGCTGCTCATTGTCATGGGTACAGATGAAAAGCTAAAGTCAAGTGTAGCTGAAATGTCAAAGAAATGAATTGTTTGTGTAGAGAAGCCATCTGAAATTTCACTTGGAATGAGCAGTGGGCTTTTTTGAATAGTTTTCTGAAAAAGCTATTAGAATTATTTTATATAATATGGCAAGGCTGCCAAGATGCAATTGTCATCTTTGCTATGGAAGTATATTTAACAGTGAATTTTAAGTGATCACCAATAACAATACTTCCAGTAGTTTACATTAAAAGAGGAATTTAAGTGTTTTATGACTATTTTAACACATTTAATTACAGCATAGACTCGAAGTATTATAATGCACAGGTTTTGATTTCACATTCTAGACAGCGTTTTCATAAAAACAGCAACCTCAATCAATTGTTAATATACCTTCAATTTATGATACAGTTATGAAAATCTTGTTATAAAACTGAATTGAAAAGTTTTGTCTTGGAGATGAGGGGCTTCCAAACCAAAAGAAAATTTATACTGCAAAAATAAAAGACAAAATTTAGTTTTTTAATAAAGAACTGCTTAACTCCTCCTCCCTTCTCTAGAGGAACCACTCTTACCATGTTCCTGCTTGCCAAAAAATAATATATTATGAAACAACCAGAAAGACATTGCAATGAATTTTTCCTGTAGAAACATTTATAATGTAAACATTATCATAACTTACAAGTAAACTTCATTCTTTTGCTTTCTGCTCTCCTAAGGAAGAAACAAAAAATAAGAGGTTGAAGTACCAGCAGGCTCAAAAAAAAAAAAAAACAAAAAAAAAGGAAGCACGGGGTTTCTTTGTGATTCAGAAAGAAAAATTAGTGCTAAGTGGCAGAGCAACAATTTTGAGAGAAAATACTAGTGGGATTAGAGGGAGGCAAGCTGGGGGGACAAAAGTCCACAAAAAAAGTGACTACACAGGATAAAATACCTGTCAGAGGATTAGAGGATTTTGAAATAATGAAGGTAAAAGAACTATCAGCTAGAGAGGCTCACCTATTCTGCAGATAGAGACAGCTGACTATTCCCAGAGTTTTGTTGATTTTTTTTTTTTTTGGTTGAACTCTGATAAAAGATTACAAGCAGTTATAAAGAGAACTTCGCACCAGATAGTGTGATCTGGGAGGAGCATTGCTTATCAAGTATCCAGGATGAGAGCTCAACAAAGGACCACCCTGACCACCATGTGCTGCTGCTCCAACCATTCTGGAGCAAGGAATGCTCTGTACACTGTGAGGCAGGGGAATAACAGGGAAACGGCAACAACTAACACTATGCAAAATCTTTCTCCTCTCTTTTTTCCAGGATCCTTTTCCAGATTTGCTAGCTTTAAAATTCCAAACCCTTTGGTTCTAAAAAGATTCCTTTTCCCAGTCTTGGCTTTTTACATTATGCAATTTTATTTACCTGAAGTCAAACATCTGGGATTCCACTGACTGCTTTGGTGGTTTGGTACAGCAAGAGCAGATCTTAATTATACAGCTTGGCATAATGGTATTTTATAATGACTCTGCTCATCTTGGAATGGAAACACCATACAAAGAAGAAACTTGACAAAATCTTCAAAAACCTGTGGATTCAGAAGCTCTGAATGATTCACTGCTGGTAGATCTCTTGGGAAAATATGTGAGCCTGATAATTTCACAGCAGTCTTGGTGCCACCATCACAACTTCACAGTAACCATGACAACAATTGGTCTTATTTTACAGTAGTCATTACTTTTGCATGCCATTACATAAAAGAGGAGTTGGAATCACTCAAGAGTTACATTTGACAGGTGGTTTTCAAGCTGATTGCTTACTAGAGGAAGCACTTCAGATTTTTATCAAATTATTTTAAAAGTCGAAAAATCCTGAAGCTCTGTTGAAATGATCTCTACAGATGCAGATTTGAACACTTCTTTTACAAGCTAAGACAAACCATATGACAGAACATGAGTTTAATATTTGCTTCCTTGAGTAAGGCAGGCAAAGACTTTTTCTTTATGTGCTGATCAAGTCTCCAGTTATCCTCTACAGTATTTAAAGGAAAAATCTAATCCTGACTGTAACGATCTTGACAAATGTTTTAAAAGCACTGCATGCAAAACATCTGTGCAAGTTTCTTCCTTAGCCTGAGAAAACTCAGCTATGAGAACATAACTTACTGAACTTACAGATTGACTATCTGGATGAAGGCTTCCTTTTTGGGGAATTAATGTAAAACCAGCATTTTCAGGCAAGAATCCTTATTCTTTTGTTCATTTTTAAGACAAAAATCTTAAACCAGAGGCTCCCTTCATAACTCCAGACAATTAAAAGATAAGATGCTATGAAAATAACAAGATCATTTTTAAATAGGTGAATTGTTGAACAGGTGGAGTGTTTCTCTTGATGTTTCCATCTAGATCTGAAACAGCAGATTATAATGGTTTTAAGAAACATACAACAAACAGAAGAAAAGGAGGAACATTACAGAAGTACATTACAGAAGTGAAATACATTCCCAATCATGGGAGCATGTTGGATTACAGAGGGTGACATGGAGCAACATTCAGTTTCAGTGTGAGCTTTAACTGATTGAGAAGCACTTGAAAGAATTCAGCACATTTATATTATAAGCAAAAGTTTCCATACAGTAAAAACCTATGGACAATTATTTTCATTTTTTTAAAAGAAAGATTCTTTTTCTCCAAAAAACCATAAATAACTGCTAGTGATTTTTGGTTTTGATTTGTGAGAATGCTACTTCTCATAGCCTCTCTACGCAGGTTGTTGTTGGTACACGGCTCTATACCACAAACAAAAGCAAAATATCTGGCATCTGGACACACTTGGTTTTCTCCGTAGAGTACTGAAGTAGTACTGAGGCAAGCACCTGACACTGTGTACATAGAATTACAAGAAAAACAATATTAAACACTACTGTTTGGATTGCAAAGTGAGGCACTTGGAATTCTGTGTCAGCTTAATCCAACCTTCTTGGGGGCTTGTGTGACCAGGACACTTGCTATCGTGTCATATCTGCTATTTTTTGCTATAGGACTCCAACAAGGCATGTCTATCTGACAAACAGCTCTTTGCTGCTTTGTTTTGACATCATTCCATGCTCAGCACCAATCCTTACTCAATGCACACTCTTCAAAAAGTGCCCTTCCTACAGAATTATTTTCTTACAGATTTTTGCTGTTAGCACCCAAATAATTCAGAAGCTAGAGTTCATCTTTACACTGTTGCATCCACAAATGAGTAAATAATGCACAGATTGATCAGCACTGACACCAGGACACTCTGTGGTCCTGGGTGTCCAGTTCAAGGCACTTCAAGGCATGTCTAGAACCCAGCAGCACACACACCAGTTACTCTGTCAATGTGATCCTTAACATCCCTCTGTGAGTGTTAATAGCTGGTGGAATTCCAAAAAGGGAATCCTAAGTGGCCAGCTATGAATTCCAACCTGCGAAAGCACCTTTTTTTACAATATACTCACGTGTTAGAGAACCCTAGTATTTCCTAAATGAATCTCTGAAATGGCAGTCGTGGGGAAGAAATCCTGAAATTTAATCAAAATGCATCAGCACTGGGCAACGGTGCTTTCATTTCAGAGCTTTGGAGCAGCTGACCTTCGAGGTAGCTTTTTAAGACCCAAAATAAACCCTATGGAGCACCCTGTAACAGGGGGTTTGAACCACTAGAAACCTGTAGGAATTACTAAAACCCTCCTACCTCACATGATATGGGGCTGGAATAGGCTGTAAAATCACAGTGTTCCTACTGAGTCTGCATAAAGGCTCTCAGCATGGATGTTCACACATAGGGATTCGTATTTCATATTTACACTGAAATATGGGACACTTCAGACTCAAAGATTTGGGTCAAACCAGTTCTAAAGCAGGCAATGGTACCACATCTCAAGGCAGAAAGGTCAGAAAACAGACACATTTTTACTGGTAGCCGTGCAATATAAAATCCAGGAGGTGGCAGCAAATATTCTTTCTTACAAGAAATAAACAGTTTATTCCAAGGAAACCTAAGATGTCTATGGCCAAAAGTTTCAGACATTTGCTTTCTATCGGCATAAATGTACTGTATTTTGAGAACTCCATATAGATAAAGATTAAATGATAATGAAAAGCTGATTTCCTTTCATTTGCACAGGCGCAAAGTGAGCTAATTAAATAATTTATGAGAAGTTAACAACAGTCTTATGTTTTTTAACCAACAGGCATTTTGCAGTAGTGAAGGACTAATTCTAATCCTTTACCTTCCTCTTCTACCATTACTTGACAACTAAAAACGACTTTATTTTCAAAAGAAAAATTTGTCACAAATTTTGTCACAAAGCTTACGTGAGTTACCACAAAACTTATGTGGGGTGGCTGATAGTAACTGCTTCATTAGTTTGTATACAAACTATGAAAACAAGATTGTTCTCACCTGAAATAACACCACATTTAGAAACAATTTGAATTTAGAATAAATTACATTCCAGTCCTAAAATTCCCTATAAATTTTCAGAATCAAGCCCTGACAAGACAGCTTTGAGGAAGTCAGGATCAGGCCTGACCTATGTGATTCTAATCTATTCCTGGTCTCAGTACAGCCACTGACAGGGTTTTAGTTGTCAGATAGATGAGAGTCCCTCCCTCCCCAGCCATTAGCCATATTTCTTCATTCCCATTTTAGACTACTGTAATATGTTTCAGGAGTTTCAAATAAAAATTATTTTCCCCTTTTATTTCAAAACTTTTGGTAGTCATATTGTAAAATAGCTGTGGCATTTACTGCAGAGCTGACAGCACGTCAGAGAGAAGTTATTTTTTAATTACATAAAGTTTAGATAATAAATGGTTTGAAACAAAGAAAAAAAGCTGTAATAATATTAACAATATGTCTCCCTTCCATACTCAGCTCAGTTAAAAAAGCTGAAGTGCTTCTTTTGTGTTAAAAAAAAATGGAAAGAAAGAGAGAATTGAAAGGCAGCGAAATTCAGTATTATTTATTTTGTCCTACCATTTTCTCAGTGTTTTGGTCTCTAACTGCAGTGGCCATTACAAGCCCATAGAAAGCCAAAGGAGAAATGCATCACCTTGGGCTTTTTTATAAAGACAGAGCCACTTTTTGAGATAAAACAATTGTCTTATCTGCTTCCTCTTCCTTTGTCCCCTTTCTGTGTAAACAGCATCCAGGTGGTATTGTTAACTCAGATTTTAATGTGCTTTATATGGGATTAAGGACCAGGACCATAATGGAAAGATGAAATAAAATTGCTTTAATGAAATAGACACCAAGGTCCAATTTTTTCAAGTGACTTCATTAGGGAGAATTTTATGTGGAGAGAGTTTCCCATGGCTATTCAGAGTCCAACCCACTTTTGTCTCCTTGACTGGTAAAAAGGCAGTTGTGGCATGTAAAAAAACACACACACAGAGTTTTCTCTTACTGATATCTGCCACCTGAGACAGAAAAACAGCTGCTGGGAAATCATTTCACTAAGTAGTATTATGCATTCTTATCTAGCCTGGAAAAGAAAAAATACCTTTCTGACCCTTGCCTTTAAGATTTGCACTATTTTATGAACCTAAGTATTGTTCTTTTTGTCTTTCAGCTTTTCATAATTAACAAGAATAGTTAGTTCCAAATAACCCATTTTTCCTGACTATTGCTTAAGATATTATTGAATCAAAGGTAGACAGTCACACTCACCCATTTTGCCTTAACTAGATCTATACATGCACAGATCTAAGTACTGCTTTTATGTTAATCTCCTTATATATGGAAAAAGTTACTTTTGGAAGTAATATTATATGAATTTTAGTTTATCTTAACATACATCCTATAAATACCAGAAATTCTTGCAGTGCCATAAATGTTTGCTTCAGTGAACAGTTTATAACTAATTTGTATTTTCAAAATCAGTGTTAATCTAAACCTAACCTAGACAGTTTAATCTGTTTGCACAGACACCCAAGGCACCCAGCAGCTGTTAGGATTCTATGATTGTAAAGGACAGCTCTAAGTGGTCTTTCCTCTTCGTTACATTTAGGAATCACTTTCCCTTCAATAAGTATTGTAGAAAAGGTTTTTCCCTCTGAAAACTTCCAGGAACTGGAAAAGAACAGATTGATCAATGTAGAGGGTTCTAGTTTGTCTTGCTGCATGATACTTCAATATTCCAGTATTTTAATAAGCTGTTTTACCACAAGGTTACAGGAATACAAAATGTGCTAAAGTAATAATTCTGGTAGCATTTCACTTTGCTCTCCTCCCTTGATTTCTGAGGTGAAGAATGGAAAAATCTCTAGCCTTCTTTTTATACTTTTCTTATTGCTTAAAGGGAGACAGAGGGGAGATTAATTATTCTCTACTTACACTTCATATTTTCCACTGTGTCTGGGGTTTGTGCATTGTTTCTTGTACGTGCTTGTCAACAGATGTATCTCCAAAATTTAAATATAAAGGGGAAATATTAGAAAATATTAGCATGTCTGGCTGCTGCTGTCCAGCAGATGTATGATGAATTCCAGTGACTAGAAGTTGCCTTAACTCCAGAGTCCGTGTTTATTTGCTTGAAGGGGCTGGACACCAAAGTAGTGTGTTAATTAGTAAGGGGGGATTTATCTTAACTTCTTCCTCAAATTCCTTCAGAGTTTGTTAGTTAGTAAGTGGGATCTTTCTTAACTTCTTCCCCAAATTCCTTCAGACCCTTATGGAATGGACAAGGTTCTTCCCATATATTTCAGCCTTCTTCCAGGTAAATAATCTGAAAAGCTATTTATCCTCACAGGTTTTGTCCTCTCACGATCCAAGAAGATAAATATTAATTAAACCCGCACACTGTTCAGTCCTTATTTCATGGAAGCAGAGATTATCTTTACTTTACCAAAGCTAGAGGAAACAGATGTGCATTTTCACATTTTGGAATTTGAAAGTTCAAACCCAGCCTATTTACTACAGACAAAAATAAAAGTCTTTAGAACTTTTTCTAAAGACAAGCTATCAAGTGGAAAATGGAAGCTCAGACCAGGACTTCTACCTACAATAGAATAATACAATAGAATTATACATTTTGATTAAAAAGTAGTGAAACACGTTTAAAAATTCCTCATTCTCTGACTAAACTCAGTCAAAGAAAATAATTTCCTGCTTTATAACTTATGGTTACACCAAAAAGATACTTCCAAAACTTGATGAACTCTGAATTATTCTCTGAACAGGACAGAGTAAACAGTATCTTTATCTAAATGTCTTGAAAAGCCAGATATTTTATCCCATGCTTGTTTCAACAGTATCATCTCCCTCTGCATCTCTGAAATCCTACAAAGTACTCACAAGGCTTTGAACTGGAATAACTACTGAAAAAAGGGAACTTTTCTGTTCTAGAACCCTCCTGAGAGGAGCTAGCACAAGTCGACTAACATGTTTGATCAACTTCTTCATCCCTCTCTACAACCTTATGTTCTCAATTGCTTTATATTCTTACTTACCAACTAACTTCTTGTGGTTTGGGTTATCTGATTAATTTCTAACATGGGAATGTGTGAGGGATTAATAATGTTGGGGAGTTTTCTCTCTGAAAATGCAAACTGGAAATAGCTGATTGTAGCTAAGAGGTGAAAAGATAGTCCTGTCATAAAGCATCGGTTGATAAACTTGTCAAAACTCTCACGACATAAGGTCTGAGTCTCAGTACACTTTTTAAAAGAGATTCAGGCTAAGTACTACCAAATTGACTGAAAATGATGAAATCTGAAGTCTCTTCCTCAGTTTCCATCTCTCATACAGAAAGCTGATGATACAACATGACATAAAACCTGAAACAGTGGTTGTTCAAGTTTCTTAAATGCAGCAAGATCCTGTGGCAGAAAAACTTAAAATGTGACATTTCTATGTGAATCTTTGCTAGATCAGCTTGAATGACCACACACCTGGTTGGCTGCTCTCTAGTTCATGCTCACAGTGTTTTAAGTTTGGAAAGCTCATCAGGAAAAGTAACAGGGGGCAATGCTGTTATGATTAAATTCTAGCAAAGCCTCTGGAGAAAAGAGCCAGGAATTTCACCACAGATTTCAGAATTAAAGGCATTTAAGGCTGAGGACGTGAATCAATGAGTGCAAATTGGTGAGTTTAGGCACCACGTTTACAGAGACTCTAAGAACAGCGTTATTTGTGTGACACAGAGAGCAGGTGCGGCTTGGGGACAGGCTGTACCTGCTTTGTGCACTGCCAAATGGCTGCTGCAGCAGAACCTTCTCACGAGCACAATTTCTGTTTCAAAGTGCTGCATTACTAAGAAGATTAGGATTTGTCAAAAATGAATGGATTGCTCCTATAAGTGGGTCGGAATGTACTGAAATTCCGAGGACATTGCCTTTTAAAGAAGCCAAAAGTAGTGTCATGTAAGGGTATTAAGTGAATGATTGCATTAACACCTTTAATTGCTTGTGTTCACTTTTGTGCCCCAAAAAGTGAAAACTAGAAGAAGTCTAATAATTTTCAGTAAGAAAAGCCATTCTTAAAAGGAGATTGCCAGAGATATGTTCTTGGACAGATGTCCTAGACAGAGCCTGTTATCAAATAAATTAGGCTGTGCCTAATGTTAGAAAGAATCTTGTAAACACACAGGGAACTGTCACAGCATGACTCCTTTCTACATTAAGAATGGTTTTTTTGGAGCAAGACACACCAGCTAAATAGTGGGAAAGCTACACGGTTGCTAATTCCACTGTACATTTTCAGTAAAGCCTGTCTTCAGTCTACTTACTTTCCTCAAAAATTCAATTTGCTCTGTCTTTTTTCCTGTTTCTTTCTCTGCCTCCTGCCTTTCCAGTAAATTAAAGTTCTAAAAGATACCCATAGACATAAAAAGGGACTGCCAGGATGTCACGTGCCTTCAAGGTCTTTTGTTCCACTTTGGAACTGAAGAGAAGGTGGTTCCTTTCTTGCTGTTTAATAACTGTATTTGGTATTTTGTCTTCCTAGGGAAGAAGCAGTGGCCGCTCATTATCGCTTCCTGGGAGACCTTCTTCATTCATTTCTCGAGCCATGTCTCCTACTTCTCCTCTTGTATTTCAGCCTGCCCCTGACTACTTCAGCAAGCCAGACACAGCAGCTGACAAGCCTGGCAAGAGACTGACACCCTGGGAAGCAGCAGCCAGATCTCCCCTTGGCCTGGTGGATGAAGCTTTTGGCCCCCAAAGCATGCAGGAATCCATTGCTGCTAACGTGGTGTCGGCTGCTCGCAGAAAAACGCTTCCTGAGCCACCAGATGAATGGAAACTTAAAGTTTCTTATGAGCCCCCACCCCTAAGTGGTAGCGTAACCTTACTGGGAGGGAAGCAGTCAGGGGTTCCGTCACCCCTAAAAAGCTCTCTGTCTGCCCCAAGTGCCCCCAGCCAGGCTGGCCCTAAGCTGCAGTATCCCTACTGCACTCAGCGCTCCAGAACAGATCCTGAGATCATGTCCATGGATTCCAGGTCTGACTATTGCTTGTCAACAGCTGATTCAAATGACAATCCACAGCCAAGGGGATGGAGGCGTCCAACATGAGCAGCTGAAGGGTCTGGGGCATTTTCCCTTCCTCCAGCTCTGTAAGCCCTAAGGTTTGAGTTAGAGAAGGAAAGTTTCTTGCTGGTCTGGCAATCTCTGAAGTAAAGAAAATGAGGAGAAAAAATTGAACGGAGCACAGTCTCCACATGACTGCCTCTAGAATAGATTCAGTTTTACACCTATGATTGTTCTGTTTGTCAAAAGGCAAAAATATGCATTTCTTGAGGTGAGGGGGGAGATGAAAGTGGGACAATCCATGTACTCAATGCAAAAAATCAAGCAAGGATGTAGAAAGTGACAGCAAAAATGCTTGCAGTTAAACTAATGTGAAGGAAAAAAAAAAAAGTAAAATAAGGGCATTTTCAAACCAAGAAGTATTTTAAAGGATCTTGTAGGTTTTCTGAGTATGTTCAACAGGAGTTCCAAGTTACTAAATATAGTCAGATTTACAAAGGTTCTAATGGAAGTGGAAGATTTTGAAGCACTGGCTTATTTGCCATATGGTTTTTTACTGCATTTCTATAATGAGCTAAGAAAGTAAATCCATTAATATTTCTACTTTAGCAACAGTTAAAATACATCTGTGGCAATGCTACCTGAATCACAACAATATGTAGATACAGGAAGTCATACACAGTCACTCATTTCAGACAGTTTCAATGAAGTTTTACATCTTGTAATTAATCTGAAAACACCAAGAAGAAAGGCATTATTAATAGAGATCAATACCATGATACTTGAACAACAAAAGAGATGAGGAGTATATTTAAACTGGATTACAGGTTACTTTTGTAATAAACTATCAAACAAGTCAGAGGCTGAACAGCCTTTATTTCTCTGTGAAATACACTATTTGCTGAGTGTTTACTGCTCCAGTGCCTCGTAATCCAGCTGGCTGCGCAGTTATTTTTGTTTCTAAGGTAGCTCAATGTTTAGAAAGCTTTTGAGTTGTATCCTCAGTGGGGAAGATGTAGATAAGTTGTTTAGCAAGGACAGTTCCTGCTGTATGTAGAAATAGGTATGTGACACAGGGTTTCTGATATGTGGTGCACGGTGAGAGTCTAGGAGCAAATATTTGGGTTGGTTGGTTATACCTAAGTAAAGTTGGTGAATCTGAAAGGATGGTGAATGATTTTTGCTGGTGAGACATACCTTGTATTTGCAGTTTATTTAAACAATAGAGATATGTGGCTAAAAATGTGTGTATTCCAAGCTTCCTGGGTAGTTTAGATGTTGTTAAAGCATTAAATGAACACCCTGAGTTTTACAAAGTGCTGTCAATCCTCCTTCTTTTGTGGGGAATTCTTGAAGGATCTGTCAAGCACAGTCAGCTGAAATTACTGCAGAAGCACTATTAACTACCCTTAGTTTCAGTGAGGCTGTCTCTGTGGGTTAGATAAGAAAGAACTAAAACATATGCAGCAAGAAAAAATACGGTACAAAATATTCCCATCTGCAAAGAATTTTCACTTTTAGCAATTATACATTGTAATTGGTATGAAGGAGAAAGAAAAATTAAATCTAAGTTCAGTTGAGGTAGAACTGCCTCTAAAAGCAAATAATTACAGGAAAAATCTAGCCTTAATGAGTTTAAGTTGGCAGAAATTCTGTAGCCAAACAGAAGTCTCCCTAAAATTCAACTGATCCTTCTGACCAGTCAGGAAATGAAGATGTGAGAGTGGTAAACCTTTAGAATTGGATCATATTGCTATGGCATTTAACAGATTTATTTCACAATATGAATTTGCAAGGAAAAGAAAAATAAAGTGATTTAGAAAAACTACATGAACAAGGCTGCCATGATATGCCTGAAAATGAGCTTTGCACCTCAGAGTTATATATGCACATAATCAGAGTAAATTTTCCTGCCACACAGGTAAAAACAGATGTTTCTTCTCAGAGCCCCTTAATGTCTCCCTTTATCACAATCGGGAATATTCCACCAGTGGGACTGAGGAAGTCCCCTTAGCCTTGAGGGTTTATCCTCAGATCTAACCCTATTGCCCTGGAAGCACAGGCCAAATCCTCATTTAATTTCAGTCAAATTATAAATTAAATTGAAATTCAGTAAAATTTATAGTTCAAGGTCATCAAAGCCTTAACTATTCAATAAATAGCAGTGCATATGCATTTCACAGAAGGCCTACATTCCGAAAAGTGCATGCCTCTTACATATTTTGCTGACCTGCAGTCTATATTACCATAGCAAAACAACTGCCTGTTTTCAGGTGAAGTTCAGGTTTGCTTTTAACTCTTTCCTATACATCATTAAACAGAAAACCAGATTAATAAGTTTGCATCAAGGCATATTTTTACCCAACACCATTATTTTAATTCTAAGAATTGGACATCTAACTTTTGCATCCCCATTGAAACTAGTGCTGTAAATTCTGAGGTCATACATCTACCAGAAGCAAATGTGTGCTTAGTTTTAAGACACATGCAATTAAAAATCAGCAAAAGCATTTTAAAATTTTGATATTGCAAAAAGTAGTTATGATAAAAAGTGATCTTGGAAAGCTTTTAATGCTGTGATCACATGGCATTCCAGGAAAACATTCTCTAGGATGAAGCCCTAATTCCCCATCCCACATACGCAACAAACATGAAAGTGAAGAGTTTCAGACAGGATCACTGACCTTCTGTCAACCTCCCTAGAACAAAAAATGTGCAGCCTTATGATTTCATTCTATTCATAAGTAGGAATTAATCTCTGAGTACTTCTGTGAACATGAGAATTCCTGACGCTGAGTTTCATGTGGCTTTGTATCTTATCAGAGATTAATTTGGGTGTTTAACATGACCTACTTCAGATTTTTTTTCCTCCTGCTGAGGATTTCCTAGCTCTCTTTCCCATGTGGATTCTCCCATATCTAATATGGAATGAGTTCCATAATGCAGCATTTTCCTCAATAGCAACATCAGTAAGTGGATCTGGCCTCCCCAATGCCATCTATTTTTACAAAGTCTGTGGGCAATGGATTGTCTCTGAGATCTGTTCCTCTGCTGCAGAGAAATGAAACTAATAAACATTTTTGAAGTTATTATTGGAAGGCAGACATGAGGGCAGGCATGCAGACAGATCACATAGCCTTGTTTTGGAGGAAATCAAGCTAAATCCAGATTGAGAACATGTAGTGATTCTGAAGGAAGCAGCAGGCCCGGACCAGTAAATGAAATAATAATGCACCAGAGCTTTAGAAGGACCCCACAGCATTTTCTATTTTCTGTCCTTCACCCCATTCCTCCACTAGCAAAGCATCCTTCTATCAAATAGTTGTGACTGTTGTGTGTGAGTTCTGAATATATTAATGCAAGTATTTCATACGTTTGCTTTTGAATGCAAAAAATACATTTACTCTGCTCAGTAAATGTGAGGAAAAACTTCTCTTTATGTTTTAAGTCATTGGCTTTGTGCTTACCCTCAGAGGTGTCTCTGTTAACATGCAGAGCATTTGAATACACAATATAACTGAAAATTTTGTTTCTTTAGTTTTGTTAGATGATGATGTTCACAACTCTTGTTCATGGTTTGTTTTCATTTTGGTGTGCTTTAACACAACCAAATATCTATTCACACTGCATTTCTGCCTAGTAGCGAGAGATTGTGTTATCTTTATATAAGACTTTTCACTTCTAAAGACTTTTGTTCATTGCAAAAGACACTTTATTTGACAGTGCACGCCAGCGATGTAAATTGTATCACATAATAAAGTAATTTGACCAATCAGATGATAAACACAATTTTGTTTTCTCTAAATTCTTGTCTGTTTGTTTAAATAATCTGAACCCAAGTAAAGCCTAATCTCTTTTTTTCTGGACCATTTTTAGACTCACTGACTTTGCCTGTCAATGACCCCGTGCTGGTATGAGCTTCTAGAAGCTTAAATCAGCATCAGGTCAAAAGGCAACTTATCAAATTTAGTGGAATTTCTTTTCCATACTGACTAAGCAGAGGAAGGAAATGCAGTGAGGCACAACCTACCCAGGTTAAATAATACAAAAAGAGATGGTTTTATTGTTTGATCATTTTCCACCCAGCCACAAAAATCTTCAACTAAAATCTACTTACGGCACTTACTTGTCTACTTTATTTGTACCTAACCCTCTGTTTAGTTCCTTGTTTATTGCTGGATTCCCATTGTTTATTCTCAATTGAAATGTACTGTACAAACATGAGTTAAATTTTGTGAATGAATTGTGAACCCAGTCTGTAGTCTGTACACTATGCAGGCTATTTGGGTAAATAGCTCTTCAGGAAATAAGGCCAGCATATACAATCTAGCTGTGGAAAGCCATATCAGATTTTCACTATAGACATGAAATGAATCCCCAAGCAGTTTTTGCATTTGTAAAGCAAGCAGGATTTTGTCCCCAGTACAAGAAAAATGATTAATGTATGTAAAACTCAGGGAACTGAAAAAGCTCCACAATAGTATTTTAAGAGCTTTGCTATAAAAAGATTTACAAGGTTATAAGAGACCCAGAACTGTTCCTTTCCTTTGCATTCTTCTTTGGTTAGTTCTTAAATACATCATAAAGAAAGCAAGCAAAAGCCAGATTCACAGTTTAACATAACTCCCTTGACTTCAGTAAATGGCAACAGATTAAAAATCTCTCTGCCAGGTGAACAGTCACAGGTTTTGTAGGATGTTTCAGTCTCTGGAGAACATACCCAGGGTTTCTTGGAATGCTCTCCATTTTCTGGTGCATTCACCAACGTTTAAGAGCATTTAAAATGCTCCAGTGTGGCAGACTGCTCCCTTGCTGAACATGAGTAAGGGAATGAGGAATTTTAATCCAGAAAGGCGGCTGTTTCCAGGCCAGTGTCTGGTTTTCCTCAAACTGAGCATTTGTGTGTTGAAATTGTTCCCTGGATATATCATTGGACCTTAAAGAGAAGTCTTGTGTTGCTGCTGAGTCAGAAACAGTGCTCAAGATGCTGGAAAATGTCTGGTGTTTGTTCACACATTTTCAGCTTTAAAAAAGGACTCAAGTATTTCACACTCAAAAGAGAAAGGCCTCGGGAGTGTTTTTGTGTGTGTACCCATGAAGTTGTGGGGGGGTTTTTGGGAAAAAGAAAGGTAATGGTAAATTTACAGATATTCATGGAGAACTAGGAGAACATACTGTGCTGCACTATAGTTCAAACAGCTGGAAGGTTACAGCACAATGACACACATACAAAAAAGAAGGTGTTGATAAATCTCTAGATCTAATTTTATCTTTAAAGGAAATCAAAACCCAAAGGTAATTTTGTCTAAATACTGCAGAGGTTTATGACTAATTTCTTCCCTATAAATAAGGAAACCAAAGGAAAGATATGCTAATTCCTGGACAAACAATATTGTATGTTGTAAATAATTTAAACCAGGCAGTAGACAAGCAGAATTTGCCCAAGACAAAATGGAAAAAAAGAAGCTTTACAGAATTCTAAATCAGAATAATAGATGTATAGGTACAGTTTCCCAGCATGAACAACCTCACAGAACTGTGGCAGCTGTAAAACAATCACCACTTTTTATATCATTCCCAATTGCTAAGTCAACTTAATTTTAATCAGTCACTTCCTAATATCAACGGATGTACTTGAGTTTAGTCTCAGAAAATCAGCAATTTTTGAAAAACAAGAATCATAATAGTCAGCATATTCTTTACTCTGTGGTGTTTCTAATGTTTTGGGGGCTATTTCTAACTGGAAAGCTTATAAGCATAAACAGCAGTTTTGACCAGGTGCTCATCAGCTACTCTGATTTTTAGGTCTGATCAAGACAGTTTATATTTAAATGCAAATATTTTGCCGATAAAATAGTTTGTATGCAAACACAGGACTTGAACCTCACTAGTGAATTACTTGTATGGAAAATAGAATATTTTTAAGAAGATGATCAATACTGATAACTTCAATAGTTTCCAAGAAATTCCCCACCACAGATCCACATAATTTCGTGATTTTATGAATGTTCAAGATTATTTTCTCCACTATGTCTCCACTGTGGAGTTCACCATTCTTTACTTCCTATGGCAGTTTGAAAGCCCAAGAGATTTTCCATGTAACAATAAAATAAAAAGATTAGTGTAGAAATTAATAAATCTTCCTACTGAATCAGTATGTCCTGAGAAAAACTACATTTCAAAGAAACACCAAGAACAAAACAAGGCAACAAAACTCATTTCACCACGTGGAGCAAAATCCCGATACCAGCTAAGTCAACGGGAGCTTGACTAATTCACCCTTATGCTAGCAGAGCAAGGTCTTCACCTCACCCAGAAATGTGCAGTATCATAAAACACAACAAATTTACAAGCACTGAACTGGCGTCAGCAGTTCTGTAGATTTTTGTAGCCTGTAGAATTAAAAAAAGTGATTGACAGAACAATAAGGCATTAATCAGATTTTGCAACAGTATCTTCTGTTAAGAATTTGCTCACTGATGAGCAGAAAGAATTATGGAGAGTTATCTCAGCTGGGACTCTGCTGAGGCTCAAGTTGCTGTCTTGCCTCCTGTATAATCAGTATGGAGGGGCATTCTTAAAAAGAAATTAACTCCATTCCCAAATAAATGCCTAAAAGAGGTGGACAGGATCCCAGGACCCCAGGCATAGCCTTACACCACTCCAAACTCATCTAGGCTTGCAGAGGTCTGTTTGGATAACTCTGTACTTGAGAAATGGATCAACAGACCAGAAAAACCACCCAAGGGCAGTGAAGAGATGATTGTTATTATTTTGGGAGCCATAAAGCCCTGGAAGTTTAGGCAGATGCTTTTTCAAAATCAACTTGGAGGTTTCCCAAAGGAACAGATCACCACTCATCTCTTCCTTCATTTTAATAAGCTGCTGGTTACGCTGCAGAATTAGACTCAGGTCACTGTGTTTTGGATGTTTATTACTGGAGTTGGATGTGACTCCTCTGCATGTAACCTCAAATGAGCAGCAGTATGAATACAGGTTTGGAGAGCAGCGATCCAAACAGGTAACATTCAGACAGTAGCACAGTAAGTTTCTTTTTCTTTGTGACCTTTATAGTAATTTCTACTGCTCTAAATGCTCTGCCATAAACTGTGTACTGGAGGGCAGAGAACACAAAAGTAGTTAGGACTAAGTTCACAGCTACAATAAGGATTATGGGCACTTTCAAGGAACAGTGTAATTTTTTTCTGCCTCAGATAATAACTTGATTTTTTGTACCTTTCATATTTTTACTTTCCTGTTTTAAATTCTTGCCATTATTCATGATCTCCCTTTCAGATCCTACAGTGTGTATGAAATGCATTATACTTTTTGACAGAGCATATAAACCCCCTGAAAAAACATAACTAACATAGCTAAATACAGGAAATATATTATATTGAACACTCACCTACATATATACAGAAAGCTCAGAGGCCACAGAGGACGTGAGGTAGGCAGAGAAAAAATAAAATCATGTTTTACCAGTAAAGCAGAAAGATTCTATCATATCAGACTGTAGTACATAGTAGGTTTCCAAACTTCTATTTCCATCTGCATTTTAGGGACTGGTGCAATCTCTGGAGCAAGGATGGTCAGTTTGTCACTAAACACTTCAAGCTTACTTATACAATACTTTCAGGTTTATTGCTCTAAAGTTTTGCAAGCCCAAAAGAAGGCAAACACTTGGACTAAGCCTAGTGCTGTCCAACAGAGGGCAATGGTACACAATCTGTACAATCCATACTATTTGCTCAGCCTGACAAAGCCTTTGTTTCAAAAGAGAAGCTGTGGCATGGTTAGAGAGCTGTGGGGACACCAGACACCAAGCAGCGTCACTATCAACACGTCCCCTGGAACTCAAATGCCATAAACCTTCAAAGTTTGAGCTAAATCAGATGGTATAGGAGGCATTCACATAGCACTCTTTAATGAGTATCACATAGGTAGTAGTTAATTATTCCTGACCTCAGCAGCACGGGGTGGACAGATGTCATTATGTCTTTTTACCAATTGAAGAGAACATGGAATGGAAAGAACACGTGGACTGCCCAAGGCTGTTGGGACAAAGGCAATGCTGCACTTAGATGGGGACATTCCTGGCTCTTACCTTCACCCATAATCCACTGGCTTTTTATAGCAGTCATGCATACCTCACAACAAGCACAATTACATTCTTACAGCTCAGAAGAGGAAGAGGAATTAAGCTCCTTTGAAGAAACAATCTAGTAATTCAAGAGACAGATCAAGTTATGGCCCAGGCTGCCAGACAAAATTCACCAAATCCCATGACATAGAATGTAAGGGTTTGGAGTTGCTTACTCATAGTAACCACAGCTGAGTGAATAGAGATTAACCTCAAGGGGCAGTAGAAAGATAAGTTCGAAATATCAGAATTGAAGGGGAGTCCACATTTGCTTACCATAACGGAAGCCCCTGTCTTCTCCCATGACACCATGCTCAAGTCTCACCTAAAGTCTGTAACAAAGCAAACAAAACCCATCCAAAGGGATCCAATCTTAAATTCCTCTTAAATCATGAGCCTCCCCATAGGCCAAATCATCACAGGCAAGGTCTTCAGTCTGATGTCTGTTACTGTGGAGCACATATTGTTTCTGCCTCTGTCTGAATAGTAATGTAAAACACACACTCAGCTGCTACCAAGGGGATCAACCCTGCCACTAAAGGGAAAAGAACAGCACAGCCACACTCAAAGGGACCAAACGAAGGCATGTTTATATCAGGAGTCACTTCCATTAACCTGGGGAAAAGGTGACACACGTAAAAAATTATGAAAGATGGTGCAAGAGTTTCTCTCATGTCTCCTTGAAAACTGCTTTAATAAGAAACTATGATTAATTTAAAAATGATTGAGCAAAACTTGACCAACTTGCCACTTCTTTCTGAACAAAGTGGAGTTAACAATTAATTTCTCCTTCTTAGCAGGTGGCATAACAATAAACATAGATAAAATCAGTTTAAAGAACAAAAAAACTTAAAAAATCTACGCTAATGGATTAGCAATACTAATTCCTGGAAACAGAAACCTCCCAGAAAAGAGAGAGAGCAAGCACATAAAAAAAAGTAAGCAGCACAAGTACTGCCAAGGAATCTTCCTTGGATGCACAGTGGCAAGGAACAGCTTTAAGATAATGCAGAAATGTATAGTCAGTTCCTGTGATTACATGTCCACCAGCTCCAGCCATTTCCATGCAAGATACTGAGGCACAGTCACTGGAGGAAAGAGAAGGAAGTTGGCATAATTAAAATTAATTACGTGCACAGTCAAAAGTCATCAGACTTTGGTGTTTCCAGCTTCCTTGCCACACAGTCCCAAGTCATCATCCACTTGATGTACTAACTAGCTGTTTAAGTTCCAATAGTAAATACAATTCAGGGGGAAAAGCAAAAACATTGGATCTGTCATCCCTAATCACCCATCTCTGTATCTTCTTTCCTATCGCTCCAGAGCCTGGCTATTTGTTCTAAATCAAATGTCACAGCATAAAGATAAATATTTCCCTAGGTAAAAACCTTCAGCCTTTGTATTTAAGTGTGTACATAATGTATAACACGTACCTTTTTTTCCTTGTGCAATAAAACTGAAGAATACTTCTGTCAGAGTTTGGGCGAAAGTGAAGAAAATTTCTAAGAAGTTCTAACCTTCAAAAAGCCCTACATCCTGCACCAATGACTTTTACTCTTGCAGTGTGGTTTTTGAGGGGGATGGAACTATAAAGACAACTCCAGGTCTCTGCCAACAATAGTTTCTTGTTTCTTTTAGTTCTGTTCACTCTTGTAAGCAAAAGAGGAATTTGGAAAAGCAATTAAGCTGCAAATGCTGGCAGCATCTGTTTGATTTGACAGATAAGCTTTATCTGAATTAAGGCGTATAAAAGTGTTGGTACAGCATTACTCCACTGGGCACAATGCCCATATTTAGGGCAGCTCAAGTAATGGAGAAATTACTCAGGAGAGTAAAACACACATGTACAATCCCACAATGCATTCCCATAGAGTGTGAGGAGTTTTAGTTCCACATCTGTAGAATATCAAGAGTAAGAATGAAAAATATCTATGGCATGGCTGGACTCTTGTAAAGTGGAAAATATGAGATGGTAGGACTTTTGTTTCCTGCTAGTAAGCCCATTGGTCATGGAATGCCTCTAAACATAGTCAATCTGTGAAGAAAGAAACAGGAGCAACAACATTAAGAGAAAATACAGCACACTTCAGGAATGAAATATTCATTCTACCATTTTAAAATAATTCTTCTTGCAAAGATGGAAGTATGGATCAAAATTTGGTCTTTGATTCCTCATATTTAAGAGTTATGTGAGTTCACAATCATTTGGGTGCAGCAAATTACCTTTTATTAAAAAAAATTGAAAGGGCAGACTCATGATGGTGTAACCCAGCAAGTATTACTTCCAACACCATTGCTCACACTTGGTAAAGAATAGTATCCAATCTATTGTATATTGATTGCATATTCCAAATATCCTATAAAACACATCCTTTCTGTGGCAACCTGCTCACTGATCTTTTCTGCATGATTCCTATAACAGCTAAAGGGAAAAAAGGGGGAAATGCCAAGACCTAACCACAAACTCAGGTATTATCCCTAAAACATGTGTACAGTAGTACAGTAGTTGTGCTCCACACAATGAAAACTACTGCAATATTTTACACTTAGAAGGGTCAGATTGATAGGTATATTTGGGGGTGTAATGCACTTGTGACATGGGACAATTTTAGAATGTATACTTGCTTAAGTTAACAATACTGTGTTTCACTGACTAGCAGAGCCTTCTAAATGGGTTTGGAAGCAGTGTACAAATTGTTGGAAGGTAAGGTCATGACACGTCTTGATGACACAGCCACAAAGAAATGGTACTTCTAATTCACCACTTTTATGCTTTTAAAAAGAACATCTGCTGAACAATTGTCTTTCTACATTTCAGCCATAAAGTATTTTAATTAACTTCCAAGTTAATGGGATCACCAGAAAATACCCAAACAGTGGAAATGCCACAAAGCAGAACAGTAACATCATCCCTACCATTTAGGGAAAATTCACTACTAAAGATGGTTGCTAACAATTTGCACTGCTGAGTGCAGAAATTAGTTCCCTACATGTGACACAGCGACAAAATGCCCCCAAATCAAATTGATAGTTTGTGTTGTTTCAGTGGTGACAATGGTGTTGAATTTTTTCCAAGCTGGATTTTTTCCACAAGGAGATGACTTTGGTGGTGGGCAAAGACCTATCTTTTTCCTCAGCAAAATTAAAAGTGACAAGAGGGAGACTCCAACCTTCTTTGATAATGAAAACACCAAACAGAAAACAAGTTTAGCCAGACTATAACCTTAGAAATGAGGTATACATCTCATTCCTGATTATTGGGAAAAAATCTCAACAGTAATACACCCTACAAATCTGCTAATACTGAGTCTCAGCCAAAATTGAACAGGTCAGCAGAAAAGCTTGATTCTTAAATACTCAATTGTCTGAATGAAACTGATTAATTTTGCACTAAAATTTCTGTCCTTTTTGTATTGTATATTTATTTTCCAAAATACAGCATGTGCTCTTCTGAAAGACCAAAGTAAATTTTTCTCTCTTCAGCGGCCAAATAAGGAACTAATTTTCCTTGTACAACTAATACAGAATTACCATCTTACATATACTGTAAGAGAACACTCAGTCTGTCCTAAGGGTGAATTTTCCTCAGATCTCTTAATTGGAGAAAACTGACCTCCCAATAGAGGATCTGTTCCTTGAGAATCATCCACACCCAGCCTTCAACTTACTCTCTAAGTCTTCACGTGTCCTGAATAAAGAGAAAAAGACAGTTACTGAAAAATGTTGATACAAATTTGTGGCTTGGTAACCAACAATCTCTGCTTCAAAATTCCTTTTTCCTAGTATCACATTGTGAAGTCTAAAAATAGCCTAGCCTCTATATTTGCGCTATTGGATAAGGCAAGTCCCTAAATTCATATTCAGATCATGGAAATAAAAATTATTTTGCAGAAGCCCTGATATCCAAAAACACTAAAAGCCTAAATGCCCATCATGTCTTAAAATCAGCCGCCTGCTCTGTAACATGAATATGGCACTGCATATGCAATTTTGGACATCTAGATTTAAATGCTTTCTTAAAACAGTCTCAATAAAGCTGGTGACAATCTTAATCAGGAATTTAGAGGCCTGCTGGTTTCTCCCAGTTGCATAGGTGCTTTCTAGCTTTTCCAGCCCAACCGTTTGCAGATGTAGGAAGAACAAAAGAGGCAGCAGGTTCAATGTTACCCTCAGGACTCGGCTGCAGGTCCCCCTGCGCTGAGTGCATGCAGTTTCCACTGACGTTCAGGCCAGCCCTGCATGTCCTAAAGGGAAAATCATATTTGGCAAGTGACACTACCACACAGCATTGCAATCCACTGAGTACAGAGACAAATTCTGCTTTCATCCTTCTGTAGCAGCAAAGCCACATTAGCCGACACTCCCTTCCCTGAACCAATCGTGGACGTATCCTTGTTTTGATTTAAATATGTTCCTTTGCAGGAAGGGCAGAGGACAATGATTTACTGTCACAGAAAAAATGTCAGCGGTTATAATGATTAATTGGAACATAATTTTTCATAACACTGGGATACTAAAAAGAGAAAGAAATGTGGGACAAGTTATGTAATGTGTACTTCCTGAAATATGCTTCACGTCTCTGAAAGAGACATGATTTGCCATCTCTGGAGTGAACGCGAGCTTTGCCACAGCCAAAACTTCAGTTGCTTTAAGTCATAGATCATTTCCCCCTAATTTATTATAATTTAAGGTGAAACGTCCATAAAAAACTACTGCACTCAACACCAGAATACCACTACATGACATATTCCTGCCTCAAAAGGAACAGCATCATCCCTGTGACAGGTAGGCCTGAAACTCAGTGACACCAATGAGTACAAGAGCTGCCTTGCCCCAAACCCCTGAGGATAAAACAAGGTTAACATAGCTGCCCTGTGTCAGGACTGAAGGTTCCTGCAGACTATGAGACATTAGTCTGAATCACTTACAAATAGCAACTGTACCCAGAGGAAAGAAACCACTGTTACCTAGGATGACACTTCTCTTGGAACCGTGCTGAAGTTTCCAGGACAGACTCACTTCAGTTCAAGGAATTAGAAGGCATGTTCACAAAACTTTTCCTCAGGGCAGTGCAGAAGTATCACATCATTTCTCTATTTTTCTTGTGAAACAGCATTAGGCACTCGTGCACATCTGCATCAAGAAATGGGGTTTTTAGCTGGGGTCTATGGGGCACTGGGGCCAGCCTTCAAACTTGTCTTTTGGCCTACACAGTGACTTAAGAAAAGAATGTAAAATTATCCATGTCCCTTCTACTGCAGGATGACACTCTTCAAAGAGAGGTGTCTCTTCATCCTTTCTCCATCATGGAAGCATGGACAGAGGCTTCCAGGCTGTAAGCCCAGGGAGGGGCTGTGGGAGCTACTTTCCTCAAAAAAAAACGGAAAAATGGTTTTCACCTAAGAGTTATAATAAAGTGGATGCTGATACAGTGTAAGGTCTTGCAAAATAAGTAATTGGAAGTTATGTTAGATTGTATTCTTCATTTAGACAAAAGAATCTGCCTGGAACATTAGTAAACCAAAAGCAAAAAAAAAACAAACCAAAAACCAAAAAAACTACTTCAGAAGGTGCTGATTTCTGGATACAATTAGTTTTTATATAAAGTTTGTTATTATGCAAGAAGGTAGGTTGTCCTCTCTGGAGAACAAAAAATACACATAAATAAGTTCACACCCCAGTAAGTTCATCGGCCGGGGGAAAGATTTAGACAAAGTGATAAATGAAACGTGAGATTCTAAAGGAATCTTGACATTGGTTGTCAAACCAGAAGTCCCCTGAAGTTTTGTGCAGAGGTCCCAGGCAAGAAGATGAACTGTACAGGGGATAAAACAATGGAGGAAGAAACTGAAATAATACTGGAAAAGGCTTCTTTAATAGATCTGCTTCAGGAAAAGTTGTTTAAAATAACTGAAACACATCAGCAATAAAACAGGTACTGTGTTACCCTGCTGCAGAGCGCTCCTTGCTGAAAGCGGTGGTTACCATAAGGTAGTGTATCAGCCACAGAAATGTTTTCACAGCAGGGCTACCTCTGGCTGGCAGACAGAATGCCTGTTTTTGAACCAAATGTTGATAGCTGGTCTCTTTCACAAGCATGGGAAAAAGGGGGAAATACCAAAGTAAGCTTTTCCTTATTTGTACTGTTTTTGTTTTTATCTTTATTAATATAAGGGTATTTTCCTGCCATTTTTTTTTTCCTGTGAAAACACTTGGCCAGCTGATTCCTTCTTGGGCTATTTTATTGACTATTTCCAACCAGCACAGTTCCTGTGTGTGCACGACAATGTTCCTACTTAGCCATAACTCCATCTCAACCTCTGTGCCTTTACACTCACATGGTGTTCTCAGCTTGGCAGACTTAGGTTTAATTTCAAATTATTTCAGCATGAAAAGCTATATAAACCATACCTAACAAACTCAGGGCTTGATGGTACTCATGCTTGGATGTAAAAAAAAAGTCCAAATACTCTCCTTTGTGTTTAAATTTGTTTGTAGCTCTACAGCCTTTTATCTGCTCTTTCAGGTCACCTTTCTGTTGAAGCATTCCTGAACTCATGCTTCAGTTATTCCAGCCTTGCTCTGGAGCTGTAACCCCCAGTGATTAGTAGACCAAATACACATAAAATTGTACAGGTGTTTACTGATAGGATCAGGAGCTTATTTTTCTATGAATCAAAAATTATTTCCCCTCATCCCCATTATTCTCAGCTTTATTTACCAGTGTTTACCATTTTAAGGCCAACCTTAAGTGGCAGCATTTTTCTCTCTTCGTTGTTCATTTTGAAGAGCTCACCCTGTCCTGACTTCAAAACAAATGTATGAACTACAAACCACATATAAAGGAATTCACCCTGCTCATAACAAAATTCTCTTGTCTTCTCTGAGTCAGTTTCAAACCTCCTAGTTTATAGAAGTTAGATCAACAAGATACTTGCATTGGGAGTACTGCCAGCATCACAAACCAAGCTTATAGTAGCCTTAATAGAGAGAATATAATTCAATCCATATGAAGGCAGCAAGTATTTTTCTTTCTGAGTCAGGATCAGCAATGCTGTTAAGATTTCAGAATTTAATCTCAAGTTTT
Source organism: Polioptila caerulea (assembly GCA_013397295.1). Taxonomy (NCBI): domain Eukaryota; kingdom Metazoa; phylum Chordata; class Aves; order Passeriformes; family Certhiidae; genus Polioptila; species Polioptila caerulea. The sequence goes on from VYXF01008804.1 coordinate 152,349, forward strand.
AAAGTTACTTATTTATTTATTTATTTTCAGCTCCTGCATTCACAAGAACTTGAATCTTCCAATAGCTTCTTTTCAGAAAATTAAAAAGATGTGTGAAGCACATGTCAGACAAAAGTTATTATGTACTTTCCCCACAATGCAGTTAAAACCACACATTCTTTCCAAACCATGGTCCAGAAGATGGCTCTTCATTCTAAATGGCTGGATTTGTCAATACAAAGTTAGGAAAATAAGTATGAAATGAATCCACTGATAGTATCAGTGGAGTTTATAAAAATCAGATATACAGTGAAGTTTGCCTTTGATCTGCATCTTCAAACACATTAAAAATTTACATTTACATTTGAAAACATTCTATATACTTTAACCATTATGAAATGTATTTTGGACTAAAATTTCCCCCTTCACCTTCAAAAACAAACTCCCCGAGATACTCTGCCAATTTGATGTTTGGCACTCTCCAGCAAACAGAAGAAGTTCAACAGCTTGGCAGAATAGTCAGTCTTTTCTTTAAACCCCTGTTTCATTTGGAATGAAATCACAGAGATTTTTAAAATCACAGTGCCACATTAAAAACAGCAAAATAAAATTCTCAAGTATCCAAATCTGTGGTGAAGGCATCTAAATAGATTCTCTAGGTATGGAGAAAAAATTTGGAATTGAATGCAGTATGAAAAGGGTTTATCTCCAAACAAATATCAACCTGCCAGAAAGATGTGCATGCCCTGCAGTATTTATGAAGAAAGGATCTTCTCTTTAAGAGCCCCTTACTCGAGCACTCTCCATGCTGGCGACAAAATGTCAGACTGCAATGTTTATGCAAGCAGGGAGAAGACTTGTATCCTTTTGATGGAAGGGAAAACAACCCCAAAGAGTATGTCAGGCTCACAGTGCAGTGGACCACCCACAGAAATGAAGGAGTTTTCAGCCAGTGACCATCGGAACATGCACGTACTGATATAAAGCTCCCTGGCCAGCTGCTGGCTCTGATTAAGTCTTTGACAGCACAGGCTGCTGCTTGTGGCCTTAACCCCAGGGATTAAACCAGGCTGTCGGCTTCATGTTTTCTTAAAATGCTTATTTCATCTGGAAAAGAAGCATGAAAATGTCAGACCACTGTAAGTAATAAACCTTGAGGAGTCAGGCCATATCTGTTGTGCCTGTAGGCCGAATGACAGCCTTACCCACAGCACCACCCATCCCTGGGCTGCTGGGGCATTTTTCCCGCTTTCAGGGAGAGTAGGGGCAATACTGTGCCTCTGACAATGAAGCTCCATCCCCACCTCTGCTCAGAAAATGTATTTCCAATGTGTCTGTATTAAAGGCAGAAAGATCCCACAGTGTGGAAAAAATGCCATCAAAGACATGCTCCTATTTTTAGGATTATTTAACTTCAGTCAAACACAGACCAGAGACCAATGCGTTGCACCTATTGAACCATGAATTTCAGTTAGAAGTATTATTTAACAACTAAGATAATTAAACCAGCCTGCCAGCCTGTGAGCAAGGGCAATATTAATCTGTCATCCTCCTTTAGGTCTTCTTCTGTTACAGACAACACAGGTAAAACATGAGAGCTTTTTTTCTCAGGCTTTTAAGTGAATTGTTATGGGGCCTGATGTGGCAAATGCAAATCCTACAAAATAAACCATCTGATTTGTTTTAAAAAAACTTGAGTATAATGAGACTACTAAATAATATACTAAATCTTAGAATGTCTTCCTATGGATCTCAGATAAAAAATTATATTCTTTGGATCCTGAACAGAAAGACAACAGTAACAATATTTTTAAAAGCCTATCAGATTACTGATTATACACTATTGAATACATCAATATCTCAAATGCAATGATCGTTTGCCAGTCTGCTCAAAGTAGCTACAGAAAAAGTACCAATGAAGCATATAATTGAAATGAAAATACTTCATTTTTCATTTGAAAAAGGAAAAAGAAATCCCTAAGCAAAAATTCAAGCTGGACATATTTTTTTAAAAAGGCTTTTCCCACACTTTTCATAGGCAGAGGATCTTCCAGATAACTTGATAGTAGTTGAGATTTTTTCACTCAAACATATTTGAATTTAGAAGTGGAAACAGGGAACCCTGTACTGCCTCAGTCAGACTGCAAGAGATATTTCATGCAAATTTATGACAACCACAGCACTTGGTCTCATTGGCAACACATGTAGGAGGTCTAGATTCAGGATATGAGTAAAAACAAGATTATGAGTACACTTAGATCTATGGGGGCCAGTTTCATTTGAAAAAAGCAACTATTGGCAGGACTAAAAGGACTGTTTAATTTTTAAAAGCACTGTTGGCACTTTATGTCTACCTAACTTATTTTTTGGCTCCAGCCAGGTTTTACAGTAGGTGTTACCTGTAAATTGCTGTCTGAAGCATGGATGGACACAGAATACAGAAACAGCAGCTTCCTCATTAATTGAACAGCAACTTTGTCATCATCTAGTAATTATAGCCCCCCTTTTTACAAACAGATATTGCTTGTATTGTGAATTATACACTGCACATAGATTAACAGCCTGAATAGTTCATTGATTTAAATTCATGGTGTAAGTTAGACAGACATGACAGTCACAATCTCAGGTTGAATTTAAGTAGCCATTAAGCACTGAGGCTTTATCCAGCATTTAAATTGCCTCTGTGGAGATGAGAGGAAAAGCAAAGGATGGAAAAGGAGAGAAAATGAGGGAGAAATAGTTTTTCCACTTGCCAGCCTGGGTGTCCTCTCTGGTCAATTATGCAATTTAGAGGAAGCAGTGTGATGAGAAAGAGCCCACAAGGTGCTGGAAAAGACCAGGCCCAAAGGAAAAGTCTTATTTGGTTAAATAAAAATGCCCTAAATGAAGAAGGCAGGAAAATACTGCCCTTGTTACCAGGCTGAATAAACATCCTGGTTTGCAACTAATATAGTAGTTCTTCTCATTGACATGCAGGGTTTGATTTTTGTGATGATGTCACATGGCACTGTAATTCTTTCACCTTCCTTAGCTTTTACTAATAATTATGGACATTCTACTAGTCACATGTATATATGAATTATGTTTCAGCAGCTCTGTGTATCTTATGGTGCCCTGAACCTCTTTGAGCATTATAAAAGAAACCAGCATTGAACAGGATCAGTTCTAGTATTGCAGTCATGACACATTCTTTATTTCAGTTGCAATGACATCCTTATTTCTACTTCAGCTAATGGCAAAATCTTCACACACTAGTAAGTAGTAAATGAAATTCTAGGATAGTCACTCTACCAAGTTTTTCTAGCGTTCAAATTCAAAACAATAAAATTTATGTACTTTTTATTGTATCAAATAATTAGTTAATGGGAACTGGAGTAGACTAAACATGAGACTATCCCCTTTGGGATGACTCTTGACACTTCCTCTTGGATTGAATATTTAAGTCAGCCTCAATCAGATGAATGTCCACTTTATAATTGCTTTTGGATATGGATACTGAATTGCATTTGATTCCCCCTCCATGCCCCTCCTCAATTCATCAGGCTATTTCAACATTTAAACTCTTCCCTTCAATCCCATTTGACAGGCTGGTGGTGAACCACTGAGACTATTCAAAGTTATTAGCTGAATAGATAAGTTTCAACCAAAACTGTGACCGCGCTTGTTAGTACTGTTAAGTGTCTGATCCCAGCACAAAAGCCAGAAAAAAATCACCAATCAGCAATAGCAGCAGGTCAGTTCTGATGGTGAGGATTAAAATGAACATTTCTTTGGGGCAGAGATGGACAGGATCTCAAAAATATGTTTTGCAAAGCTAAGCACAGGGAATAGAAAGCTTGAGGGAAAAATAATGTAATTTTTCAGTTGGACACACAGACTTTCAGGACACTGGATCAGGCACAAGCATTTTATCTGTCTCAAAGTGTTTCTTGCTGGAAAAGGTCTGCACATTGTGTTGGTTTATTTTATTACTCTCCAGATTCCCTCTACAGTCAGAATTCCTTTCTCCAGTCATATCAGGATACATACAATTTTCTGTTCAATCCTCCAAGCCAAATAAGACCATCATTTTCCATAACAAAAAGAAACTTCCTAGAACAAATTCAAATCCAAATCATAAATACAAGAACTTCACCTTGCTTTACCTGCCCCAAAATTCACCTAGCTGCATTCAGACAGGAGGGCAAGGGGGGAATGTTCCCTTCTGGCACTGTTTTATTCTGCCCAAAGTTGGTTGTGGTCTTGAAATATCTGTGCAATACAAATTACACATTTCTTTGATAAACTAACACAATACTGTCCTGGAGTGTTGGATATTAGTGAGTTTCAAATTGCTGAAGGTTTTTTGTCCCTAAGACTCAGAGAAAGTGAAGGGATTCTGAGTAACAGTTTATAAGGCATGTGCTCATTGAGCAATTTCTCCCGAGCATGTATAATGCTGAAGAAAATCTCATTTCTTTTCCAGAGCAGCCTCTGTATTTCAGCCATCTGCCACTGACTTTAGCCATCAGCCCCTACAGAAGCAGTTTCATCTTTCACTGAAAGATTAGCCCATGCCGTTCTCATCTGCTATAGTCTTGTCTATCTATACCCTTAACACCTTATTTTTAAATGTCTCCTTTCTGATTAAAACACACAGATTAAAACTCCCAGGGGTGATGAGAAGATGAGGAGATGATCTGTACAAGTATGAGGAGGGCATTTCATCAGATTTCCAATATGCTCTGAAAAGGACATAACCTCTCTTTGTTGTGGGTGCAGTTAAATCTTTTCTGTTCTCTTCTTTTGCCAGGAAGATATGAGTGGCTGGAGTGTTTGATTCTATATATAACTGGTTGATGTCAGCTGGATGCCAACCCCTTTGGAGAGGATCAACCCCCCAGTTTGTCTCAGTACTAGGTACCATGCGGATCCCAGCACAAGGGTACAAACCATCCAGGACCAGGCAGGTCATCCCCATGCATAACTAACTTCTGAAGCCTCAGCTAAAGGGTTGACATCGCTTTTTATCTGCACAACAAAACACTAGGGTAAGTGTATTGTTTCCTGAAATGTTTTGACATTGACTGTCCTACAAACTGTCATATACACGACATTTATGTGACCTCTTGACTCTGCAACTTAGAAGATGTTTATATTTTTACTTCGTCAGAAATGCATCTTCTTTAAAGATGCCAGAGGAACTAGTTCTATTCCTCAGATTCTTTATTAGATTAAGAAATGTAACATTTCTGAAAACATAAACCAAGATGTAAATTAAAATTAGTTAGGAATTTACATCTTGTAGAAAAATGAGTACATGTGATAAGGCCTATACCACTGACATTGATTTTTGCTGAAGAATTTATGTAACTGACTCAAAGTCCATTCCTCTGAATCTTCTACCCATCAAAACATGTCCTAACATCTGTCTGCAAGCAAGAACTGCCAGTGCATTTTGCAGTGCAGTATTTCTAAGTCAGAAACCCCTGACTTCACTGTTCAGCCATTCTTAACAGGCTGTTGGAAATGAAAGTTGGCCAAACTGTGTGCACTGGATCAACAATATAAAAATGTGTTGTTTTTTTGCAGCAAGGAAAAATCATAACAGAAAATCACAATGTTATCAGATTCTGCCTTGGCCAAAGAGATGAAAGAGCAAGCATCAGCCATTATGGATGAAATACACAGAAATGGTATAGCACTGAACCCAGCTTACTGCATATGCAATGTCCTCTAGCCCTCTTTAATACATTTTTTTAATCATAGAGTTTAACTCTCTTACAGCTTTGTCTCTGGGTGTTTTGCCATAAATAATCTTGTGGGAGTATCATGCTGCCTATGGTAACTAATCCTTTTGTAGTTGCCTCTTTTCATTTGAAAGCTATTTTCAGATGAACAACTGCTGTGGAGGAATGAAGTAATCTAACAGCTGATGTACATTCTGCTAGGATAGCCTTTCAGAACATTATTTGGGGTTAATAACATGACTTCATTCCACTTTAAAAGGCTATCATCTAAGAAACATAATGATCTGTGCCCTCTTTCTTTTTTCTGTTTCACTCTGCTTTTTTTATAGAAATGATAAAAAATTTTGCAACAAATGTTTACATCTCTGTTCCTCTCAAATCCTGTCTTTGTAACTAACACATTTTACTAGCATTTGGCATTCTCTCTAACACACAGCCACCAATTAATCTTATTTGATAGAAATTTTACTTCTCTGTAGTTGCACTGATGAAAACGCAGGCACTTATTGGAAGGTTGTTTGATTTTCTGAAACAGGTTCTTGAAGTTATGCTTCTAGCATGACACCTTAAGAAGCCATTAACTCCATTGGGAATACAAATCTGCTTGGCTTTCATTTGACATGTGCTGGATGCTTTTGGAGAGCCTTCCAATCCTGCCCATGAAGCCTTTTTTACCATCTACATAAAAGATTAATTTTCTAAAAGTGATAATCACCCCACGAGCGTCACTGCAACCACAGGGAGCTGCATTAATATTTAAAATTTATGAAAGTTTTTATGGGATGAAATATTGAACACTGAATTCCAGTTTTGAAAATCTTTCCAGTGGGCTTTTGTTTCAGAGAACTTGTGGATGGTTTCTGCACTCACTTGATGACCGTTATGATTGCATGAAGAGTAGGTTGAGAGACTTAAGACTTTTTAGAACAAGAAGCCGTGGGTTTGCCTGGTCCTACTTCTTCTGATACTTCCAGAGGTTTTTTTCTGAAGTTTCTATTCCTAAGCAAATACCTCTTTCCTATTTCCATTCTACACTGAACACACACTCAAATCTGAAAGCCAGTCTGTCCATCCAGATTTCATTACAACCCCCTTTTTTTTTTTCTGTTATTGTAAACGCAAGCACTACACGTGCCTGAAATAGCCTGTAAGCTCTTCAGGGCAAAAGGAAAAAAAAGTCTTTCATATGTTCGTTTGGAACCAGGCATTTCACATGGTAAATGTTGCTGCTATTCATAGCAATACTAATAAATGCAGCATGCAGCCCTTGAAATCATTGGTATATTTGGATAATCTGTACTGATGCTTAACATTTGCCTCACATAATCTTCCCTTTTATTATTTACGTATTATCAGATTTGCTGTCAAGATTCATACTCATAGTTATGGCAGCTTATGCTGTGATATGTGGCTGCTGAAGGCAATTCTAACTCTTAGAAACATTCTATTTTTGCATCTTTTTTGGATGCTTGAAATATTCATATGTTAAAGAAAAATGGAAGTCCATTAAATGGGTGTGATAAAAGATGGAAATTTATAACTATACAAGCTCAGTGAAGCTAGATAGAAAACAGAAGGATAACCAAGGCTGTGGTGACACAAAGTATAAACCAGTTCTTTGGGACCAAATCTGAACAAGCCTTGGTAAAAAACAAGGAGCAAATCTGGCATTTAATTGGCTAGATCCAGCTCAACTAATTTTTGACATTTTGTTTTGCCCTGAATTATTAATTCAATGAGCTTAATTTGAGATCTAGAAAGTGAACTGCTGTCTTTCTGGGCTTGGAATCACTATTCCTAATGACAGTTCTGCAACTGGTAAATACATCAAAATGAAATGTACAGTTCCAGCCAGTCTCACAGCCCCTAACCCAGCAAGTTGGAATGTGTAAGCATTCCCACTCCATTTTTATTTCAGAATTTTTAATTATAATGCTTTCAGGTAAACAGTGACTCTCCACTACTTTGCTATAAGATATTCATTGTAGAAACAGTTGTTGGCAAACTCCAAAACCAGCCAAGTTTTTTGCCATTGTCTGAGATCACCAATCTCCGTGCAAGACTAGTGAAAACTGGAAGTCTACCTCTCCTGTTGGCTTATGGGACATGACTTTGTCCTATATTTTAGAGAAAGTGGACACATAATAAAATCTTGCAGGAATAGACACCAACTGTAAACATTCTTACAGTCTCAAACAGAAACTGCATGAGTAAATCAGTGGGTGCATACAGTGACCTCCCCAAGCCCTTGGTTTGTTACTGGTAGACTTGGACTAATCAAAACATTTCTAAGACTACTTAGTAAAGGTAAATTTGGATGTAAATATGTATGGTTGAGGAAGCCCTTGGAGTTCATAACTTAAATCCCACATCCAGTTCTTTATTACTTCTTAAATGCATTCTTCAGTATTTACATGATTAACTGTCTTTCCTGATACAGTTTAAAAAATCTTATTTCTGATACTACAACATACACACATTCTAATATTTATTATTAAAGTTTATAGTCCAGATTAGGGTATTTAGAAGATTGTAAACGGAAGGATTAAAGGAATATTAGGTAGTGAATGCAGGAGGAACTATATAAATCGTATTTAAATACAATCTGCTATGATTTTAAGCACAGGACAAGAAGGACTTGGCAGGAACAAATTAAAGAAATGAAGCTAAAAGTTTAAGATTAGGATTAAACTATGAATTAAACTTTCAATATTATTTTACAATGTCATTCTATGATAATGCTCTCTTTCTATCATCCCCTAAATGTCCTCCTTCTCTCATTCTCCATCACCTTATCTGCACTGACGCTGAAACTATCCCTAGACACGTCATAAAGCTAGACGGATGATTAGATTTTAGTTGGCAAGGAATTCAAATGAACTTTACACTTATGATTTTGGGATGCTGCCTGGATACAAAATAGTACACAACTGTGGGTTACAAAGTAGCTTGGATCCTTCAGTTAACATTAACCAGAACAGTGTGTGTGTATGGGAACAGCAAGGCCCAAAATAGATAACACCCCGAGTGTCCCAGAAGAATCCTGAGTGCTTTGGACAGAGCTCTGCAATTGCCTTGGCTCCCCAGTCTCTGAGGATGTATACCCTGCCCAATCTGTGTACAAACAACAAAAGCTTTTCTATGTGAAAATGTTGCTGATTTGTGGGGTGGATTTCTTACTTCTTACTAACATAAAACCATCCAGCAGACTCTATCGCTGCAGTCATCTTGAGAAATGATAAAATCAAAATATTACTTGAGGTCTACATTTCAGGCCACGGGCCAATAACCAGTGCAGTTATCTCCATGACAGAGCCAAAATCCCACCACTATCAGCCACTGATACAGCCACACTGGGCAAGCTGAGTCACTGTCTTCCATGTTAAGAACTCTACTTGGTAACTAGCTCTTAAATAACAGGAGGTTGTTAGGATTCTTTGCACACACTATTTTTAATGCAGAAGTGCACAATCCAGCTCATGATTCAGTTAACTTGCTCTTGTTCCACTGAAACCCACTGCAAGCATTCAATTGACATTTGTATGGACAGAAATGGATCAACAGTGATGCACTCCAGGGCCCATCAACTCGTTTGATTTACTATGTGGAAAACTCTTGTCCATCCAGCTTCAATTAAATATTTAATATACCTGTCTCCACTAAGTTTTCCTAAACGTCAGCACATCACATTGTTTTTCCAACACAGAGTTACTAGGAGACGCATGCTAGGTTGAACATGTTGTTTACTCAAAACAAACCCCTTCATATCCAATATTGACTTTTTCATTATGTACCTTCTGCACTTAATTAATTTGTAATGTTAATTTTAAACTGGGCCTCCTGTCTGCTTACTCTGATAGCAGGACACGTATTATGTATAATCTGTCCTTATTTCATTTTAATTTATTAAAATAGATGTCAAAGTTCAGAATTTCAAATCCTGGAGACCATAAGAATATGTGAAGCACTGAATGTCCTATTATTATCATATTTCTTCAATTCTGAAATGTTCTAAACAAAAAAAAAATGAATAGAAAATAGATACTTCAGTGTTTAGGTTTCTGTATTTGAAGGTTTAAGTTTTATCTCTAGGTTGAGCATATTCATTGAGAGTTCAGTCACCAAGCAATACTTTGATCAGTGCCACCAGCATCCCAGCTTCCAGAACACCACCATGAAGATGACTATAGGAATTCTGTCATTCAGAATTCTTTGTTTACAATCCTAATTTATCTCCCCTTCCCTTGCTTATGCATTCTCCTTTTCAAATTACACAGGATTTGAATGAAGACATATAAGATATTTTCCACAAATAGTGAATAAAGAAATATGCATCCAATATCTTAGAGAGGATAAACCCCAAAATGTCCTAAATGAATCAGTTCCTAGAAGCATGTTGTAATTCTTTGTTAGGACTCTCATTTTCCACACCTTGAGCTTTTTTGGAAAGTGATTTTAAAAATAGTATTTAATAGAGACTGGTAGGTATGTTTAATAGGGGTTATCTCTCATCTCTCCAGAAAGTTAACTGAAGGTTTGATGTGGGAACCTGGAATCAGAAGGAATTTTGTTCCCAGTTTCATCAGAAGCCAGTTTTTACCAGTCTGCTATTAATGTAGTGTGTAGGACACTTTAGATCTGATCTTGATGACAGCTAATTTGGAGTTTGAGGTTCTTATCATCTTTGAAAATACAGGGTTGTGGTGTCCAATAATCTCCTCCAAAATTCTGGGAGAAGGCCTAATTTCACTAACACCATGTGACACCTGCTAGGTGTTAGCTGAATATGCATTAACATACTGTTGGATTTCAGGTGCAGAGCATGGAATATCAGACATTTAAAGCAAACAGAGGTTTGTACTTACCCATTGCATTGCAGTCTCACCCAGTCTGAACCTTGGAAAAAAGGTCAGCACGCCCAGAGATATCATGGTGGAGGAATTATCGACGCTCAGCAACAGAGGGGCCAGGCTCTTCAAGCGACGCCAGCGGAGATCTGACAAATACACATATGAAAATTATCATTACGTGGCAAACAAACCAAGAAATGTGAGTACTTTGTAATAGCTTCTTAGTGAGTTTACATCAGGTTCCTTTGGTACTTGTGATACACATTACATATAATTTACTCATAGTTTCAGGAAAAACAAAAGTAAAATCCTAGAATAAGGCTAAAAAAATGTGAGCTGATTGTATTTTATTAATTGAGATCCTATAGACAAAATAATAAATTTACATGTCTTTTTATATGGTATAGATATCTCCAACATCTTCCATCACTTGCTTAACAGAAGTTAAATTACACTGGAATAAAATGGGATCAAGTTTGAGCTTTGATAAATCTGCCTTTTTAAAATAAATCTGCACAAAAGAAATCCCACATAAAAAAATATTAATAACTCCACTGAGCACCCAATGCTAATATTAAACACTATTATTTAACAGCCCATCTATGAAGACTGTCCCCCCATTTCTCCCTCTTTTGAGTATTAGAAGCTACACAGATAAATTCTGAGCACACCATCAATCTTGTCAGAATTTGGTATGCAATTCCATTATTTTGCTACAGTCTGACACATCCATTTCCCTCTAGTCCACTTTTTCCCCCCAAAACCACAGAGTACACACAGTTTACAGTCGGCATGACATTCCAACACATTTAAAAACAATGCCTCTGGCTTCTGTTCCCTCCTCTAAGTGTCTACTTAGCACTGCTGGTGGTGTCTGCATCATCTTTAGGATTCTGCCTGCCAAACTTAATCTTCCTAACATACTTCAGGATCACTAGGAAACATTCTGCCTTGATCTTTTTTTTGTTGCTGTGTCAAGTTTAAACAAGTATTATTTGCTTGCCTTCCTACTTCAAGAAACTCTTAATCTAAACCAGTCTCTATTTAAATTGTTTTTAGCCTATGTGTCATGGCTAAAATAAGACGCTGACTTCTTATGAGACTCTAATTCTATATTTATGCAACAATGATTAAGCCTACAGATGTTTCCTTAGAACAAATATCCCAATAGGGGGGTGGAAAATAACAGCATATCATGAATCTCCAGAAAGTGACCAGCACTGAAGTTGTTATTTCTACTACAAATAAAGGAAAAGACAATCTCAAACAAAAGCAGTTCAACAAATGCAGCGAATTTTCAACTGGTAGGGGAAGAGACGCTTTGAAGAATCAATACTTTGAAACCCAAAGGACTCAAACTTGCCAGATTTCTTGACCCTTTGGGTAGCATGGGTGCTCTGTCTGGCACAGAACAGCCTTCTAGACTGAAAAAACACTCATTTTTGGTTATTTAGGCAATTTAATAGTGATGGGCATGCTCTACCAAACAGCATGATGGTGTGCTCTAGGATTGTACACTGAGAATCAGACCTAGGCTTTAAATCAGAGCAGTACTGCAGCCTCCCTGGAGAATGCCATGCCTGAAGTGCTATTTCCTTCTGTCTGAATGAAGCGTGGAGAGCCCATACAGAGTGTCCGAATGGATGGCCTCAGTGTGGAAGGAATCCCCCAGCAAGCCCCAATGACACCTCCCAACACACCTGACCCCCGGAGCCCTCCACACCCTGACAACATTGCCCCAGGTAATACATGAGTCTGCAGACACTGAACACATTCAGTCTCATTTTGCAGCAAAGAAATGATCATTTTTTAAGCAGGATCTTCAACAACAATTTGTTAATGGACTAATATTAGAAATAGAGACATTTGAGTCAGGTAACTAACCAGAACTTCTCCCAGAAAGGTAAAGTGATGCTCTCGTGTTTTAAAAGATCTGATATACCTTTCTCTCTAAACTGAAAACATATCTTAATATCAAGAGAGACTGTCTCTATATATAGGTCTTAAAGACAGATCCTCTGATTTAAAACCACATTAATTAACTGTTTTTTCTTTGCCAAACCATTGTTTCCAATATGCAACACCCTGCTCAACAGTCAGCAAGCTATTCATTGTAGTTTAATTATCCATATATATAAATCTGAAGCCACTAAGTTCTGCTAGAACCCTTTAGAGAGGAGTAACTTTAAAAGGAATTTGCCTCTGACTGCACAAACTGTTCTTTTTTAAATCCTTAACTGTGAGGGTACTGTTGGCTTCATTTAAAGGAGTGAGTTACAAGAAAGCCTTATTTTGTATTCTTTAAAGACTAGAGAAGGCTAATTTGTTTTAATTAATTTATTCAGTGATAAAGTCCTCCTTCCTGTTTATGAATTATCCATGAGCAGACTGTGGTTTTTACAAATTCATTCTTTGTTCAGAATTACTCAATGCATGTTTTGTGCAGACCTTTTCCAGTCCATGTAAACTAGGTCAGTCCTGCTCTGCTAGTGACTGCTGAGGCTCTATGCATCCTTTGGCCAAACACAATGCAAACAGAGGTAATTTTCATTGCTAAGACATGATCCGAATCTTCAAGCCTTTCTTTAGGCAAAAAAAAGGTTTGGTCAGAGTAGATACTAAGCCACAGGGAAGTTTAAGCTTATAGAATGAAATAGCTTTCATTTAAAGACCTAGATGTAGATGTAATTGTGGAAAATTTCACTCCAAGTAGAATTACCTTTCTTTTAATCATGAGTCTGTTTTTAAAATATTTTTGTTATTTTAGCTCAAGGACTATGTAGGTACTCTCTAATTTCAAATGCTTACAATAGAAACAAATTTATAAAAACCCAAAATAAATTCAGTCTCAAAAGGACTTGGAATACTTTGGAGCAGTTATCTATATAAAAGGCTACAAATTTCCCCTGCCAGATCTCAGTTTCTGTGTAGCTGTGGCCCTATGAACCCAATTGTTCATTTTAACTCACTGAAAAATTCTGCTCTGTTAGTTCCTGCTTACACAGGATAGTGGCAAGTGAGCAGAAAACAAAGAATCATTATAATCATTTTACCTTGATCACACTGCAGGATATTCTGGACCACTGAAAGAAATTCCTCATGAAAAGTTCAACACTACTGCTGTGCCAAAGCATTACCAGTCTCCCTGGATAGAAGCCATTAGGGATGATCCAGAACTGCTGGAAGCTTTATATCCTAAACTTTTTACACCTGAAGCAAAGCCAGAACTGCATGACTACAGGAGCTTTAACAGGTAATCCTGGATAAACACTAAATTTTACAGACCAGAGGAAAATTACTATGAAATAAAATATTTCCATTAGCTTTAAAAACCCTATCACTTGTGTTTGCAAGTGTGTACATAAACATGAACACACACAGAGATTACAAGTGGTAAACAAGAGCATTAAGGAGCAAATTAGTTTACCTCTAAAGTATGGGTTCAAATTCAATCTGTAGAACTAGGAATAGAAGATAAGTTGCTAAAAATATTGAAAGAAAGTATCAGAATCCACTGCCCAGAGAAGTTGTGGGTGCCCATTGCTGAAGGTGTTCAAGGCCAGGCTGGATGGAGCTCTGAGAAACCTAGACTAGTGAAAGGTCTCCCTGCCCACGGCAGGTGGGTTGGAACTAAATCATCTTTAAGGGCCCTTCCAACCAAAACCATTCTATGATTCTATGATTCTATGATTCTGTGATTCTATGATTTATTACTCAATAAATGGGAAATATGAGCTTCAGCTTCCTTTCAGGATGCCTGTTGTTGACTTCAGTAGGTATGGTATTGTCAGATCTCTCAGTTAGAACTTTAAGTTGTATAATGCAAAGTACTCTTCTTCTATTTCTTTTTTTAATACAACTCACATGCCTTTCTTTTAGGCAATGACCGTGCAATGAACTTTATCCCACAACCAATCCCTCACACTAAATAGCTAGAAAATTTCCTGGTTTATTGCAAAATAACATTTTTTATGTATTTGGCAACCTTCAGCAACAAATTAACAGATTAAACATTGCTTTACTTACATAGTAACTAGTGTATCATGGCTTTCAGTAAAACTTCTACCTATATGGACAACACTGGGTCTTTAAAGCTTTAAAGCAAATTCTTACTCATGTCTTCTGCTTTCTTTCATTCCATTTACTCTATTTTTATTTACTGAAGTAATGGACAACCCTGCTGAGTTCCAGACAGCTGAGCCAAACCAAAACCCCTCCTCAAAAGGCCAGACACACCAATCTATTGAAAAAATAAAATTGTTAATGGCAATACAAACTTAGAGAAATATACCACAAACATCACTTGTGTTCCTGATGTTGATGTGGGCCTCAATTACGAGTGCAAGGACTAAAACATTACACAATTGAACATCAAAATTGGCACTGCAGACACTTCATTAGTTCTGATTTCCTAGCAGCAATATACACTGCCAATATACACTGCCATGTTAATAACTGAGTCTGTGTGGCACACTCTTCTCAGCAACAAAATAACAAATGCAAGTCAGAGATGTGCCACAGCTGCCAACATCAGAACAGAAACAGCACAGTTTATGCACTGTGCTTATTGCAACCTAAAAAAAAATAAATTAAAAAAAAAATAAAGAGCCCAAGAAAAAAAGCTAGATACAAATACATGGAGACAGAATCAGTTCTCCCTCTCACAAGAGGTGCTAGTCATTATTGTGAAGGACAGCATCAGACAGGGCACAGAGACTCCATTAAGTGGAATATGTGTCTTGAGATGGTGTCTGATGGCTTCTTTGTGGATTTTTAAGGCTGTCTCTGTGGCCCTGTGTTCTGTTAGCTGCCCTCTTTACAACACTAACTATTTGGATTTCTTTCCCTGCGGAGTTTTTCTATGTATGATATGGCAGAACTGTGGCACACCACAGTCTGAATTTCTTCAACATATATGCATTCTTATGAGGGAAAAATCAATATTCTCCCTTGTAAATGCAATAAAACCCCCAAAAATTTGACACATAAATGCAGATATGGACTGTGAAACTGATATATTCAAACCAAAAAATATAAAAACACAGTCCACCACAACTCTCCTTCTTATGGAAAAAACCTGATATCCAGTAGGAAAGGATGCTTGGTGGTCCTAGAAAAGCTGTTACATGCTACAGTCAGACTTATGCTTTCTAGCAGATTAAAAAAAATAAAAAGAAGAATTTGAAAAATTAAAATTCAAGATACTCATCTCTTGGAGAGGATTTTGCAGCCATGACTTAGATGTCTACACTCCTTAAAATGCACAGGAGAGTGTTTGATGATGGGATTTAAAATAGCACAGTGCCATGCCAAGCTATGCAACAGAAGAAGAGTAACTGGACTTCTGTGTCTAGATCCTACTAAGTCGTTCTGTGCATCTAGGTCACAGCATCTTGGAGAGAAAGCAAATGATCCTGTATTAAGCAATTAAAGTGTAATATAATGGCACCATTTTGTTATCAGCAAGAGTATCTATCTAGGCTTTCCATCCTGCTTCATCATCCAGTAAAATGCCATGGTGTTTGTTCTCCTGCAAAGCACTACTACAAGTCACCATTAGTCAGGAGGGGGTGTGATCAACAGCAAGGGTGAGCCATAGGATTCCCTGGGGAAATTGGCCTGAGATCCTTCCCGGCTCATTCACTGGCATCTGGTGAAGTGGCACTCAGACTTTACAAACCATTTTAGGCTCCTTTCAGGTTTCCTTGTTACACAACAAACTGGAAAAGCAGCACAACAAAAGGCAGGTAGGGAGGGTCTGATGTGTTGGAACTGAGACACACACTCACAGCTTAAAAGTATCTTCAGCACTAAAAAGCATTCAGATTTTATCCCCACTGTCCAGCAGTGAAGAGGTGACTCTGGACCCTGCAGCAGTGCAATTTTTATAACACTAGGGAATTTTAAAAAACAAATAAGGAATTCAAAGAGGTATTTTTCAGAATCTAGTATTCATTTTAAGCTGCAAAAACCTTGCAGTTCGGGCCAGTCACTGGAGGAAGACCCGCGGCAGCAAATGTCAGGAAGGTTTGTACTGTGAGGCAGAACTAGCTGCAAGACAGGCAGCGGTGGTCTGACAGCACAGCAGCACAGCACTGGGCAGAACCCAGTGGGGCTTACAGGGGCTCTGAACACGCCGTGCATACCAGGCTACTCTTTCTCCTCCTCAGAGACAAAATGAATGTGCTAGCAGAGAAAAGCAGCAGAACAGACTATGCCATCTTGCTTCCCATGGAGATTCATTCCTGTTGGAAACGAAGAAGCATTTACTAGTGAAAAAATTTATTGTCTCTTTTACCAGTGTGGAGGCACTAAGTAATGAATCTGTGGGAAAGCAGCATGAATCTGCATTTGCTAAGGAATATATATTACTTAAATTAGTGCATTTATTCCATCTGCTTTCTTGGAGCTAGATAAAGTGTCAAAGGTAGAATTATGAGTAACATACAAAGCACCACATCTTACTCACATAGGACAAGCAAGTCAGACTTGTTCTGCCTCTCCTACCAGATAAATTCTTTCTCAGCTTTCTCAATTCCCAAAGACTACTCTTTCAAAAGCACTACTGGAATTCAGTCCATCTGGACTGGGCTCTGTTTTCATTGATTCATGGATTCCATTGTAAAATGCTAAGATCCAGAGTCTCACAGAAATTTTGGGTGCTAACTTGAAGTGATGTGAGGTTAGTGGGAGCTGGGTGCTTAGCGAGTTCCTTAGCACCCAAATTCCTCTGTGAAATTAGCATTTGCTCTGGCACAAAGCTCCCTTGAAGCTCTGAGCATTTTGCAGGGTCAAATTCTTTGCTCCTACATCTCATTTTTTTTTTTCAGAAATAGCAATAAATAAAATGTTCTATGAATGATGGTCCCATTTTAAAACGTGAAACTCACATTTTTTGTGATTATGTAACTGAAGGTGCTAATCTAATGCAGTTAAAACATTTATCCAGACTTTCCCCAATCATTAGCTACAACCAGTCTCAACTTCCAGGTTCAGACAATATAATGTTCAATAAAAAAGACTAAGGGTGAAAAATTAAAAAGAAATCCTGCTAAAATGACGGTTAAAAATTATTGTGACTGCTATTGTTAAATCAAACACCTACTTTTTAGGGATATGCAAAGTGAATACTAACAATCTGTTACACTTCCTGGTGCTATTTCCTATGGCTCTGAACCAGCATTTCCGCCCTTATTATGAGCAATGACTGCTGGAATTTTTTAGGCATGAGATTTAGGCTT
The DNA here is from genome assembly GCA_013397295.1 of Polioptila caerulea. Taxonomy (NCBI): domain Eukaryota; kingdom Metazoa; phylum Chordata; class Aves; order Passeriformes; family Certhiidae; genus Polioptila; species Polioptila caerulea. Next base: position 170,148 of record VYXF01008804.1, read on the forward strand.
CTATACAATGAATCAGAGCTCAAGTGGCACAGCTGATGTGCATGCAACAGAAGTCATTACAACACCATGTCATCAGACAAGTTATTGCTCACAAGAATGTATTTACTGCTGCTGTGAAGGAAAATCAACATCTCTTAGCCAATTACTGTACTCTCCTCTCCGTCAATCATCATGTGTCCCTGACTATAAGGCAAGAATGCAGAATTCTCTGAGGCTAGACTTTGTATAGCAACTACTGGGGGTATTTTGCCACAAAAAATACTTGACTTTCCAAAGAAAGCCCTCCTGTTTCTGTTACACACAGGAATATGCTCTATTTAAAACCCATAAATACTACAAAGAGGATGTTTTAGACAACAGAATTGTTTTGCAATTTATACAACTATCATAATTCTGTTTCTTTTGATTATCCCTTTGATATACTTATCAATGATAATTAAACATCACAACAATGTGAGAATGTGTATTGTAATTAGAGCAGGTGAGATGCAGAGCATTACATTCACTCTGTGCCAATTGCAAAGCAATTATTTTTAATCAGTATCACACGCTATCCATGTTGACACTGTGACCTAGAAGACAGCTCTACAAGAAAAGCTTGATATCACAGGCTTGATACCAACTTTTGATAAACAATTTCCTTTGACCTCAAGAGAGTTTGATGCCTGGACTGGCTGCTGCTGCTGCAACATCTTGTCTTATCATCATTTGAGATACATTTTTAGAGCTTAATCCAAAGCAGTCTCTCAATGAGGGTGCATGCCCAGAGCTTGCATGAGTTTTTATATCTCCCAGGATTGTTGCTTTGGAGTTAACACCATCCTCTTCGACAAATGCTGCTCCTAACAAAATGTAGTGAATCATCCATGTAATGACAGAGCAGCACCATCTCTTTTATGTCATAGATTGATTTTTTCTGAACTAATATCTTCCTCTTGTGTATGTATACTTAATTCTTAGTACACAAAACTTAGGGGTTTTATCCTACTGAAAATCCTAGACAGATCTCCAAACAATCTCTTTCAGTTTCAGTTTCAGAAGTCTCTGGGCTTCTGCTGTAATACCTGGAGCCACTGGAAATATATTTCATCAGATCTGTTGTTCTGTACCACACACAAAATATATCAAGACTGGTGAAATTATATTTCAACAAAAATTCATTTTCCTGTGCCATTACATGTCTGGTTTTGCAGAAATCAGGTGCTCTTGTGCAGTTTAAAAATCTCACCCTCTTCACCAGCTAGAATATATCCCAGCAAAGATATGCAGCTGATCAAAATGCAGAGCACATACCATAGTCTGTTTGTTTCTACAAAGGAGGCTAGAAGAAGTGACAGGAAAGCTCAAGGTTTTTTTTTCTTTTTTTTCAGCCTGAAACCCATACATATAGAAGATCAGGGGAGGTATTTGGAAATGCTGTTGTTTTAAAGTATTTGCAAATGCATGTAACAGTCAGCTCCAGCTTAGCATTCCTTATCTTTCAGTTTCTCAGGCTTACTGCCTGAGGGAAAATGTACATTTAAATAACATGAAAAATGCTGACTGAACAGTGTTTCAAGGTTTAGTTACATAAAAATTTTCTTCAGAAACAAAGCTGGTGTATCAAGTCCTCACCCATCCCCTCTTTTCCAGAGCCTGTTGTCTTTGGCTGTTCTTTTCCGCTTCACTCATTAAGTTCCACTCCTCTTCATTCATGTTGCTACAATTGTTCATGCATAATGTTATAAACCAGATTGCTGAAATAATTTGGATTTTGAAGTGATCCTTTGTTTTGAAGGGTCTTTGTCTAACCCAGATCACAGAAGTGACCCAAGTTTATAGCACAACCCACATACAATCTAACTGGTACAACAATATGGTGCTGAAACACGGCTAGTGGGAGGAACAAGCAGCTGAGGAGAGGAGAAAATGGGGTGAGAAGTTTCTGAACTAATTACTTGCTAGAGAGAATGTGTTGAGCTACAGTTTCAGACTTATCAACTTATCACCAACAAAATAAGTTTAGTAACTGTGACTCACCAGTTACAGGGTTTTCTTGCAACATCTTTTTCTCTCATCTTTTCCATCCATTTGAATTTTTAAAAAGGCTTTGAGCTTTGTCTAAGGGGAAATTAATCAGATCTTAAAGAGAATCTCCCAGAAAAACAAACAGAATGCTTTTCTCCAAAGCTTGAAAATGTAAACAAGAAATTGGAACAAAAATCTGTTCTTTTCAGCTTCTGGGAGGAAAAGAAAACAAGCATTTTTAAAATCATATTTAATTTTTATTTCTCTGATACCTACAGAGTTGCCACTCCCTTTGGTGGTTTTGAGAGAGCTTCAAAGCTGGTTAAATTCAAAGTACCAGATTATAATATGCTGATGCTAAACGACCCCAGATTCATGATCCTTGCAAACCCTCTTGCTGCCAGAAGATCCTTCAACAGGACTCCCAAAGGATGGACGTCCGAGAATATCCCTGTAGTGTTAATTCAGCCTGCGGAGCCCAACACCATTCCAGAAACAGAGGACCTGTGAGAGAGGTTGCATTCTCCATGGTACAAAATGCTGAAAGCTGCACATCCGTATATTTTTGGTCCAAATATTACTAAAGGCTGCTGACAAAATTTTTCCTTGGAAGCTGGAGTATAACTAATAAAGTGGGATGCAGTGTCTCTTTTCTGGCACCCAGTTTCATCTGTAAACATGAGCTAAATAAAGTAACTCGGAAAATATGACTGTGATATTTTCTATTTGTGTTTACATGTTCTTTTCATTTCTGAAATCTTTGCATGTCATACATGCAAAGAACAGGTATACGAAGAAAAGAGAAGTGACACTATTCTCAAGGGATTTTATAGGTACAGTAATTTAGGGAAAAAACCCAAGCAAACTCTGCACTCAATGTACCCCAAGTTCTGCCGGCTCAAGATAAGCTCTGACAAATCAGCCTTCTTCCCAAACCCTGCCTTTGGCCCAAGGTAAGAATTGAGTAATTACTTCAGTGACAGCAAGTTCAGACCATTTTCCTTCTTTCTGACTCTTTCTCAGCTGTTATGATGCACACCTGTGCCTGGGTCACCTGGATTTGTTTACAGAAAACTCAGTAAATTTGGCAATGACAAGGATTATGTACTGGTATGAAAAAGTACAGATGTATTTCCTGGATGTCTAGAATGTTTGCATTATTCACAGCTAAAAAGCCCAGCAATGACTGGGTTATGTCAAACATACAAAAATAGTATCAACAAGCTCTGTCACCACAAATGCTTTTCTTACTAGAAAGAAATTTCATAGACCTTTTCCCCTACATCTGCACTGGAACTTAAAACCATGAGAGAGTCCTTGCTCTTGATATATTGACAAGCTCTAATATTTTATAAATATCAGTATGCGCATTTTTCAAATGTCATTTCAAGGCAGGTAGCTGGCAAAGGAAATTTTGCCATTCATTTCCTTTAATTTATTTTGTCACACCATTTTCACAAATAAATGTACAGGTCCTGAACAAATCTAGGAAATAAAGAAAAAAAAAAANCTCACTGACTGAGAACACTTTTCTAGCAAGGGAGTAGTTCGGGGGTCTTAACTGTGCACATTGTACAACCATTAAATGGACAATGACAAAAATATGCATTATTCAAAGTTAAAGATGCAAGACTAAAGGAAAAAAAAAACTATGGTGAGGTGTAATGCAAACAAGTTCTGGAGGAATTAGTATTTTATGAGCATTCATAAGGCTGTTTGAAGATAAATATGAGAAAACTCGTGCATAGCACACACAGTGAGAACTGTGAAGAGGGGATCCATCATTTTTACTGTATTCTCTGTAAAAACAACCTATACATGCGCAGCATGCCACCTTGCTTCTTACACAGCACACATAATGGCAATTTTAGCTCCCTATTTATCCCTGGATCCACTGTAGCAGAATGGACTCAGGAGGCTTCAGATGTTTGAGAGGCACTGAGCCTGCTAAGAACATGATCAGCTGACGGTCAAGACAGAAGTCAGGGACAGTCCTTATGTTCTATCTGAGACTTCTCAAAGGAGCTGTGTCACCTCAAACCCTGAGCTATGATTCCCCTCTCAGCTCGGTCACTATCTGCACAATAAGAGCCCTATGCCCTCTGTCCCCCAGCCCTGCCACCAGGGAGCTACAAGCGCACCAGACCATGGCCCGGGCCGGGGCGCTCCGTGGAAGCCCGGCTGGCAGGGAAGAGCCTGCAGCCGCACCGTTCAACCCTCCTGGACCGAGGGGCTTGCGCCAAAGCACCTGCTAAACTCCTGCACCGTGCCTGCGAAGAGTTCGGGTGAGTGCTAATTGGCAGAGGGAGGGCTGTGCGATTTGCTAAGCATTCAACAGCACGCAGGAGCCGGTGCCAGTGTCCAGGAACGTTCCCTCGCTGCATCAGCCTGGATGGAGCCTCATTGTGCAAGTCCCACTGCAGTAAACGAATTCCTCTGGCAAAACCCAACTCGTTTGCCACAAAGGAACATCTCTTGGTAAGACTGGGAATTCAGAAGTCCACTATTAACTTCATTGGGGTTTAGGACCTGCATTTATTTTTTCCAGACTGTTATACTGCACTTGAAATGTATCCCAAAACTAGAGGAAAGCTGCAGGGGGGCTTCTAAAGGCTTCTTTTAGCAGTAACAAATACAGCGGCAAGAACAGATTGAATGGGAAAACACACAATTAACAGACTTACAAAGAGAAACAAGCACAAGTTCATAAATATTTCAGGAAATGTGCATTTAACATCATGTACATTCTATCACAAGACACTCGTATTTGCTTCAAGAAGAGAAAGGCACTGAAGGGTATGGTGAGAAGGCTGAAGTATGCTGAGAATAAAAATACAATAAAAATGCCTAGAAGTCTTAATTCCCAAAGGCTTTTTTGCCACACTTTTATTTACATTAAGGGACCCATTGCAGCAATATAAAGGGAACTCAAAATTTCATTTAAATGTTTTCACTAAAAATGTGTTGAATTGAGTAAATAGATTCGTGATTTCCCAGTCTATGCAAAATACCCTATGACCACAGTATGTAAAAAATAAATTAGAGATGTAAACTTTTAAAAAGCTCCATGACTATAAGGGTTTTTAAAACAGATGAACCTTAAACCTTTTCTCATATAAAGTGAGAGTTCATGGCCTGTACTGTCTGCTCTGGAGAAAAAAAAATTAACTGCTTGCTCCCTTCCTAGAAGTCTGAAATATGTCAGCATGTCTTGGCTGCTTTCCCTCCTACATGAGCCATACAACTGAAAATTGTGAAAATAAATTATTATTCTCTTGTCTCAAAGTATCCCTGTGTTTAAATTAATTTAATATACATTGTCTCAATCAGGAGCAGCAAAAACACACTGGAGACAGAATTCGACTCCCAGTGAAATCAAATAAAGGTTTTGGCACTGCCCTCTGTGCAGATAGAACTTCTACATGGTACTTATTTCATCTCAATTTATACTATGTGTTCATCAGAATGGATATTTTGGATTACAGATTACATTACTAACTATGTTGTAGTTTGTTTTGCATTTCACATATGGTGAAATGCTAACAACCCTAATCATGCCTTAGAAATACTCTGGGAAACTGCATGGAAATGCAGGGGGAAATTAGCCCATATCTAATTAGATCTCTTCAAAATTATTTTCAGACAAGACATGAATAACCTGCACTCTACCTCAGCTCTTAGATGGCCTTACTAACCGGCACAAAATATTCTGGGCAGCACCTAAACCAAGAGGATAAAACAGACTTCCTGAAATACATTAAGACTGTGAAGCATAAATCCCCATTTATGTTAGATTAGAATTTCTCATTGTGAAGCCCATAAATTATAAGCAAACTAGACAGAAACACCAGAAGATCCTTATAAGGCTGACAAGTCACGTAGCACTGGATCCTTCATTATTCCCAGAGGCTACATACTGTTCAAAACCAAATAAAAAGTGATCTAAATGATTTATAAATAGTGTGTTTGCCACAGAGTTGTTATGTAACTGGGTGTTAGAATATAGATTATAAAAAACAGTTACAAAATGTAGTCAGCATACTGATACAGTTTAAGAAACAAAAAATTGCATATACTCTTACAAAAAGGCAATTAAAAATCTACTGAAAGAGTGAAATTCTTTCAAGGAAATAATGCAGTATTTTAAACAGCCTACAGACTAAGTGTTCAGGGCAAGGAAAAACTACAGAGCTCTAACCCTATGCTCCAAAAAAAAGAAACAAACAAAAAAAACCCCAAACCCACAAAGAAGCTATCATGGTTTAAGAGTACAATGGAGGAGACTCAGAAGACAAAAAGACAAATAAAACTTTACTGCAAGGACACTAATTAAACTATCTCAACACAAATAAAGGAAGTTATAACAGAGGTCTCCACAAATGATATGGAAAAGATGATGAGGGAACAATAACACAGGAACAAACTCACTCAATAAAATGGTAAGGAACTAACTTTAAAATTAACAGAATAAATATTTTTTTCAAGAAATGCCTGGTTGTGGAATCTGGTGCTATAAGATGCTATGGGTCAAAAACTATTAATAACTTCAAAACAGGATACAAACCTTCATAGTGGTAACTATGCCTATTGTGGATAATGGCTACTGTGGGATCTGCACCTGGAACATAGGAAATGTGTGAGAAAGATCACCACACATTCACCCCATTTCTTTCTATAAATATCTTCTACTGGGCACTGTCAAAGAAGGGAAGAAGGATTTGTCAGTCCTATGAAATACTTCCTGTCTCCCCAAAGCCATGTATTAAAGTACCATGTCAATTCTAGCACGTGCTGTTAGTACGAATGTTCTTAATTTACATCAAAATATCCATTAGGGAAGCAGTGAGAGCCAAGTCAATTCCCACATGGAAATGGGGACATTTAAATGTAAGCTAGAACCAGAGAGAGCCAGGGTTAACTTAAGCCTCCCACACAGCATATGGGCACTGCAGGGAACACAAAAGCCTGACCTCAGCTATGCCTTTGACAAGACCCCAGATCTTATACAGAGAGCCCAGGTTAGGACACAATCTATAAAACTTGTTCCTCAGTTTTCCTTTAATAAAATAGAAATACTAATGCAGGCTGCATAAACCTTTCATTTTATTATTGTATGTTTGGGGGGTTGGGGTTTTGGTTTTTTGGTGTTTTGGGTTTTGCTTGGGTTTTTTTTGTTTGTATTTTTGGGCTTTTTTGTTTGGTTTTTTTCAAGTTAAAGAATGAATTTCATGGTAAAAATAAAGAAAGTAAAAAATAGCCTTTTGTGAGTACATACATAATATTCCTGGCTATCGTGTATAATGAATAAAAGAAGCATTACAAGTAGAATAACCTTCTATTTTCATTTTATTTGAAATATTGGATTTCATTCTACTATGGACAGTCTCTAACTAGTAAAAGTATCACTAAATTAGTATTTGATTTTTTTTTTAATAAAGATGTAACTTAAGCTGTTAAAAAGTCCAAATAATTTCTCTTACTGTTACTTAGGACAAAACTATGAACTAAATTCGGGATGAATTCACAACCCTTTTGTTTTCAGATGGAAATTGGATTTCCTGAGAACAAACTATTAATCCAAAATACCTGGCCCAGAATTTGCAATACTTCCCTACTGCACAAAGACACTGTGAGGCAAAGTTAAATCTTGCAAGAGGCAGAGGATTTATAAATCACTGTAAGAGTGAAAATAAGCCCTGGTATTGTGAGCCAACTACTCTTTCAAAAGCAAATGGAGATTAAAATATTTTGGTGTTCGGTGATGGTGTTTATACAAAGAACAGCTTGAACTTTGCCAGTTCAGAGCTGGCTGTACTCATTAGCACAGGAATGCCCTTAGGCTGCTTTGCATGGAACATGGAAGGTATAACTTAGAACTGGATTTCTCTAGAGCTCTGAAGGACATAGGGACAGTCATCTTCCAAAAAAAA